>PVHY01001508.1:42896-155385 GCA_004024945.1 Uropsilus gracilis | reverse complement strand
AGAAACAAGTCATAAAGAAAAAGAGAAACCAAATGGTTTCACTAATATATGGGATATAGTGAAAAAATAAACAAAAGACTTGAGGAAATGTCAAAACAAGCTAAGCACCAAACTTGAGGAAAAGCCAAAACAAGCTAAGCACCAAACTGAAGTGCACAACTTTGAGCAGGAGGGAAAAGGGGGGAGGGGAGGGAGGGGTGGGTGGGGAGGTAAACCCCTGGAATTACAATGTTGTGAAATTTATATATAAATAAATTAAAATTAAAAAAATGATATTCTATTTCCCATATAGAAAGAAAGTGTATTCATTTTTTTAAGTGAAATGTATGGATAACAATAAATATCTGTTTAGCTCTTGATCTAGTCCATCATTTAACAGATTTTTTGTCATTTGCCATTGCACTGATATAGTGTTTAGGAAGATATGTTTAACGTCCCTATTTCTATGATGCTCCCAATGTCTGTTTTAGTTTTTGTTAGTAGTTTTATTATATAGGTTGATGCTCCTTAGTGCATAAATATTGATGAGTGTTGGGTCTTCTTGATGTTGAACATTTAATCACTAGTGGTTTGGGTTTTTGTTTTGTGATTCAATCACTCTGTGCCTTTTGATTATTGTGTACAGTTAAATAATTATTATAATATATAAAATGACTGAGGTCATATATATATGACATCCATTTTGTCTTCAGTTTTATGATTATTTTTATCTATAAATTTCTGGTTTTTATTTTCTTATTTTTAAGTCATATAGAAGAACTCTAAATTACATTTCCTGTAGGTGACATCTCATTTTTGTAAATTACTTCAACTTCAGTTTGTCTGGGAAACTTCTTATTTGTCCCTCATATCTGAAGGGTAATCTTGAGGGACATGCTATTATTACCTAGTAATATTTATCTTTAAATATTTTGAATATAACATTTCATTCTCTCCTTATTTGTAGTGTTTGTCTGAGAAGTCTGAAGTGATTCTGCTAAGAATGCCTTCATAATTTACTTGCTTCTCTCTTCCCAATCCCAATGGAACTTAATATTCTTACCTTGGCTTGAACTCTTGATAATTTCACTATGACATTCTCATTACATTTAGATAACCAGGTGGACTCTTGTAACCTTTTTAGCTTTCTGGATTTGTATATTTAGTTCCTTCCTTGGAATTGTCAGTTTTCTTGTGTTATTCTTATTATTTACCTTTTTTTGAGGCTAGGTCCCGCTATTTTTGCCCATGGAATCACAACCCTTGGTACCATGAACTCAAGCAATCCCCAGCCTCAGTTTCCCAGATAGCTAGGATTCCAGGCATGCACCACCACGCCCAGCTATTTTTTGGGACTAGGTCTCACTGTGCTGTCTAAGACAGGACTCGAACCGAGATCCCCAGACCCCACCACGACTCCATAAGCACGCGCCACTGTGCCTGGCCTTCTAGTGTTATTTCTTTGGGTAAATTATTTCATTCCTCGCAACCCTGCTATCTCTTCCCCTTCTGGAATACCCATTTTCTGTATATTGCCCTTCTATAAAATTGGAAGTTCTAAAATTATTTCTTCACCTGTTTGCTTTTTCTTCCTTCTATTATTAGCCTTTCTCTGACCTGGGTCTTTGTGCATTATTTTTAAACTGATGTGATCCTTTATTCAATCTATTTCCATAATTTTCTCTAGATATTTTTCTGTCAGTTGAGATTTTTCACACCCTGCATCTCTATTATTTTCTTATTTAAATATTTCATTTGTATTTTTGTTCTTTACATCAGGAGGCATTTCATTTGTTAGTCTGAATTTTGTTGCATCCCTTTAGTTTTTTAAAATTTCTCTGTATCACTTTGATTTTCTAAGCTTTGTTTTCTTACTTTTCTTTGAATTTTCTATTTATGGCAATTTTGAAAATATCTATTTGATAGAAAGTAAATTCTTCCATGTATTTTGCCTAGAATATGGATGATTATTTTTTTCTTGTTTTGTCATGTTCCCTTGAGTCTCAAGGTCCTATTTCACATACTGCTTTGATTGCTCATTTTACCATTTCAGATTTTTAATTCTCTCCATAGAATTAACAGCATTAATTTCCTTATATGTATTCAGCAGATGGAATTGTGGTTTAATTTTCAGTGTTTTCAGACTTTTGACCTTTGTCAGTATTGTCAGCAGTGAAACCTGTTTTTCCAAGTTAGTGTTGAAAAGAGACCTAGAGGGAAAGCCCTCTTGCCAATGGTATTAGTTTACTAGTGAGAGTACAACTGGTTTGAACTGTGTTTCTGCCATTGTCCCACTCCTCTGAGATTATAGACTCAAAAATCTGCATTTTTTATGCAGTACTTGCTCATAAGACTCATTGCCGTACTCAAAATATTTAGCTATGGGATGTGTAGTCCACTGCACTGTCCTTCCTCTTTTCACTATGTAATAGCCTATTCTATGGGGAATATCCTTTTTTTCTCTACATCTTTTCCCTTGAATCAAGGTTGTGTGACTCTACGTTTTTCTCTCCCCTTCCTAGAGCTTCTGTTGATTGACGGCCTCACTGTGTCTCCTGACTCAAAATGTATTTTCCAGGCAATTGTCTCCACTACCTCATGTTGAGTGATGTTGAGTGATTAATGAATCTTTTTTGTGTTTTGCTTGGTGGGCATCATAATAAATTTGATTGTCTTTCTTTTTCCTTGGAACTAGGTCTCGCTATGTTGCCCCAAGAGGGACTGGAACTGCGATCACTGGTAACTGCCGCAGGTTCCTAGGCTGCCGCTTACAGGCATGCGCCACCGTGCTGGCCTTTATGATGACATTTGATACCCAAGATGCGTTCTAGTCTTTCCCTAAGACACAGGGCTTTCTGGGTGTGGTGTTCATCTAAGTAAACACCACAAGATCTCTGAATGAAATAAACTATGTCCTCTGATGTCATATTAGTACCATGCCATACTGATGTATTTCTCACAAGGTATCTCTATCATTATGCAATCCATGACTCTATATCTCATATGGTTCCCAAATGGTGTTTCTGGAATCTCCAGAGAACTTCATACAAAACAAGTGAATGACAGGGAGTTGGACACAACGGGTAAAGCAAAACAAGAGATTATCTCTCTGTGGATACAACTTTCTACTAGAGTAATCTTGTTTCATGTTTCTCTTAATGACTGTTCTTTGATGAAAGGTTTCAGTTCCTCCAATATCACTCATCCAGAAAATGATCTTATGTCTATGTCTCTTACTCCTTAAGCCTGTTTCTTTTCAATTCCCCATGTCCCAGCCACAGAAAATATTTTACAGTTTCATAGTTCTACTTGCCTAGTTTTCTATGAATGACCTTATTTTATTTTTTCTCAACATAACATGAACATAGATGGTTATTTCATGTTGTAGGTATCAGTAGTTTATTAACTTTTTATATTTTAACAGTTTTCCCTTTCATGAATGTATATGATATACTTACATTATTCACATGATGATGGGTATTTGAATTTGTTCCAGTTTTGTGCTATCAGGAATAATGCCACTATGAATATTATTATGCAGGTCTCTTGTGAACATATGTTTCCATCATTTTTTCATTAGAAATTCTTTTACTATATATGTATATACATACACACACACACACACACACACCATTATACACCCCAGGGTTCTCTTACCACCTTGTCACCTGTGAAATCATCATCTTAATTTTTGGTGCTCAACCCTCCCCTGACTTTGCTTTTCCCCTACTTATTGCATGTTTGATTTGTGTTGTCTGTTACTTTTAATTTTTCCTTCTCTTTTGGTTATATCCCTCTTATAAGTGAGATTATTCAGTATTTCTCTTTTTCTTTCTGGCTTATTTCCACTAGCACGATTGCTTCTAGCACTTTACACGTTGTCACACATGACATGAGTTTGTCTTTTTTGACTACTGAATAATATTCCATTGTGTAAATGTATTACAATTTTTTGATCTATTTATCTGTTTTGGAGATCCTTCCATAGCAAAGCTATTATAACTACTGTTGCAACAAAAATAAAAGTCTAAGTGCGCTTTTAAATTAGTGTTCTTGTATCCTTTGGATAGATTCCCAGCAGTGGATTTGCTGGATCAAATGGTGTTTCATGTTCAATATTGGAGGGTTCCTGAAAAAGCTTTTCCATAGTAAATTGAGCAGTTTGCATTCCCACCAGCAAAGGAAAATTATTCCTTTTCCTTCACATCCTTGTCAGCACTTGTTGCCAGTGTTCTTGATATGGTCTTTCTTACTGCTGTGAGATGATATCTCACTGTGGTTTGATTTATAATTTTTTATTGTAAGTGATATTGAACATTTTAATCATTTGTCTGTTAGTCACTTGAATTTCATGCATGGAAAGTGACTTTTCAGCTCACTGTCCATTTGATTGATTTTTAATTTATTTCTGTTAAATTGTATGAGCTCTTTATATAACTTTGATATTAGCAACTAGTCTCTTGTCTGTTGAGTAATATTTTTTCCCATTTTATTTGTTTTCTCTGTTTTGCATATTGCCTCTATTGCTACACAGTAGCTTTTTAGTCTAATGTAGTCTCAGTTGTCTATCTTTTCCTTTATTTCATTGGTTCTAGGAGATGAGCCCTTAAAGAAGTTTCTGAGATGTATGTCTTGGAGTGTTTTGCCTATATGTTTTTTTTTTTTCTATATATTTTATGGTGTCAGATTTTATGTCAATGTTCTTTATCCATTTTGAATTAATATTTTTGATATATTGATATTTTTGCTCATTTGTTGAAGATAAGTTGTCATATCTGTGAGACTATTTCTAGGTTTTCTATTCAATTCCGTTGTTCTGTGTGTCTGTTTTTTGTTCCAGTGTCATGCTGTTTTTATTATAATGGCTTTGTAATATTGTTTGAAGTTTGGAAATCTGATTTTTCCATTCTTTCCCTGTTTATTTAGGTGAGACTTTATTTGTGGTTTTTGTGGCTCCATATGATTTTCAGGAATATTCGTTCTATTTCCTTGAAAGATGTCATTGAGATTTTTATAAGAATTGCATTGATTCTGTAGATCATTTTCAGTATTATAGCCATTTTTATGATGTTAGATCTTATCCATGGTAATATCTTTCTATTTCCTTGTGTCATCTTCCATTTATTTTAACAATGTTTTTATTTCTCTTCATAAAGATAATTTTTGCTTCTTTTGTTAGGCTTATTCCTTGATATTTAAATTTTCCTGGTTCTATTGTAAGTGATAGGGTTCTGTTTATTTCATCTTCCTGAGAGTGACCATTTGCATATAGACACGTTTCCAATTTTTTGCACTAATTTTATAACCATCTGCTTTAATGAATTGATTCATTATTTCAGTTATTTTTTTCCTGTGGATTTTTCTCTATACAGTGTATCATATCATTGAAATATAAATATAATTTTACTTCTTTCCCTGTTTTAATTTCATTTATGTCTTTCTTTGCCTATTGCCCTAGTTAGAATTGCCAGTGCTAAGTTGAAAAGCAACAGTGAAAGTGGACATCCTTGTCTTGTTCTGGATCTTAATGGAAATGATTTCAGTGTTTCATGAGTAAGTATGTTGTGTGTAGTTTGCCATTTGTGCTTTATTATCTTAAAAAATGTCTCTTTTACTGCATGTATTTCAAGGACCTTTATCATGAATGGATATTGGACTTTATAAAGCACTTTCTGTTCATCTATTGATATGATCATGAAGTTTTTAGTTTTTTCCAAATTGATATGATTGGTGACATTAATTGATTTCTGGAGGTTGACCCAATCTTGTGTCCCTAGGATAAATCCCACTTGTTCATGGTATATAGACCCTTTAATGCATTTTAGATGCATTCTCAGTTTGCCAAGATTTTATTTAGGATTTTTGCATTTGTGTTCATTAGTGTGATTGGTCTGTTGTTTTGGTATTATTATAATATTTGCTTCATAAAATGTAGTTGGTAGTTTTTTTAAGCAGAGAAAGGCAAACGTATTTAATAAAACAGATATGAGAAGAGGGATATAACAGAGGAAAGGAGGAGAACAGAATATAGTGGGAATTCCTGGCCTGCAAGGAGCAAGGAAACTCCTTAAATTTTTGTTTCCATTTTGCTTAGATAAATAATTGAGAGTTGAAATACTGGACATAAAATTGATCCAATCTTACTTTTTAGGAAGCAAGCAATTGTGGAAAATGAATGCAACATTTTCACTCCCCATGCAAGACATTTTTAGAGATTACTATTTTTTAAAGTAGTCCCTGAAAACTATATAATTTTAATTATTCGTTATAAACTTTAGTCTAAAAACTTATCAAAATATTCTAAATCTGGTAAAAGATCTTACTATTAATGTTGGTAAAAGTTGTTGGGTTATAGTTACTGCTGGATTAGTTGTTAAAGAGATTACTTAATTGAACATAATATGAAAATTAATTTGCAAATTTTATACTCAAAGGGAGGAGGGAAGGAGCTTTTGCACTCTTTGGCTTAGTTAGGAAGTTCGCTTACTTAGAAAATTACATTCCTAGCACAAGCAATTCCAGCCATGCTTTGGTCCATCCTTCAAGGTATCCCTTTTGATGTCCTTTTTGTTTCCATTCCAGCTTCATCTATTTGGAATTATCAATGTTGAAGACCAAGAAACTGAGACTGTCAGCAGAATGATCCTCCTCATTGACTCATTATCAGCAACAGAGAATGTCTTTTGTTGAAATAGCAAAAGTTGCTACAAATGAGGGAAATTAAGCAGAATGGCCAAGAAGACAGTATATACTGTTGTCAAGCAAGTCTCTCCTGACAGGCTAAGACTATGCCCTCAGATGTTTTGCTAGCTTTCCCAGATGGTCCAATGTATTCAATTTTTCAGTATATAAATTTAGCTTTTTAAATGAAGTTATACTTTGTAAATAATGGTAATGATTGCATATCAGTTACCATAAGGCCTCATCCACTACACAAAATTCAGTATGCCTTGTGTTATTTAAAGCTCTAAATAATGTTATGTTTCACTTTATAGCAAAGAAACAGAAGTGGCAAGATAGTAGTTCTCAACATGGATGATGGAATTTCTTTCCTTCAACATCCTGGGTTAGGAAAAGCACAGTAATTCTGTTTTATATCAGCCATCTTAAGCATGCAACCAATGATTGTTTTACCATTGGAGGATAGTCAATACCTCCCTTATTTCTTTAATGTGCATTAACCTGTACTCATGAATTATAGGTAATCCCTTCAATCTTAGCAATACAAATGTGCACATGATATATCCTCCCCTGATAGCTTATATATCAATCATTTTACAAGAGAAGGACCATATAAGTAGAATATATGTATTCCCTCTTAGATATGGATATATATTGGCCCTGTCTTCAGTTGAAGTGTTGTACACTGTGTCTGGTGCTGATGATCTCTGTACATTTATTACCCTTAAAAAAAACTTCAGGCCAAATATTGGATATGCATATTTTAATTTTTCAGACTCAAATTGGCTTCTCAATTTGGGAGAACTTATTTATATTTGGGAGAACTGCACATCCAGGGTACGTTTGGTATGTCTAGAGATATATTAGATGTAAAAATTTGGGAATGGAGTCTACTGGAATCTAGTGGGTAGATATTAGGGATGTTGCTAAAAAACATATAATGCCCAGGCAGCTCCTTATAACAAACCCAAACTCATAATATATATGCAAAAACATTTTGGTTTATAATTTTAGCTTTTTATAGTATTCTCAAATTTACACCAATTATATGACACAGAAATATGACAAATACCATGCTGAAATAATAGTCCTAATTTTAAAAGAGAAAGAAATTGGGGTTTTACAACCTAGTAACTAAAAGGCACCTGCTGTAAGATCTACATTCCAGGATAGAGTATGATCCAGGAGTGAAATGAGTGAAATAAAATAGATGTTTAAAGCACAGTACACTTCACCTTGGTTTTAATTATTTGGAAATGAAGTTACTAGAGGAAAATTGGGGTCTCAATAAAGCTGCAAGGGAAAGAATTTTCTCTCTATATATAATCTCTGTAGGCAACTTATTGTGTCTTTCTAAAAAGGAATAATATGAATATAGCATAATAAAGTAGTTCTTGCAAACATTATTTGCTCTCTGTTGACATACTAATTTTTGTCTCCCCACAGTATGATAATTTCTCACACTATGAAAACTTGTTGTGGTGGTTGTCTACTACCTGTTTATCACAATGGGCTATCATCTTTTCAAAAGCAGAAATTGTGTTGTGATATTTAAAATTACATACTGAGTACCTAGCTCATGGCTGCCTTTGTAACTGGCATGAATATATTTTACTCTCTTTAAATTTTATGGCTGAATTTAATATCAGTTAACTAATAACATTTCTGTAGTTTGAAATATCATAATTCATCTATTTGGTTGATACATTCAGCAGAGAAACTTCAACTAATCTCACACCTAAAGAGAAATTTCTTTTCATGCATTGTTTCTTCCTTATTCCATTTATATTTAGAAGAAAGTTCAGTTCCATATCACTGTTTCTATCACCCTTTCCTGTTTAAAGTTACTGCTCCTGTGTTTTTTGTTCGAACTATAGAGGAAAAAATGGGATCTGTGCATAACAAAAGAAGTTTATTTTGAAGAGGAACATAGGAAGTTGACCTATAAAGAGAAGAAAATAAATAAATATATAGAATGAGTTAATAGTGGGAATAAAAATGAATATAAGTCACTAATCTCAAGATATAACAACTAAGACAGAATGTCAATCAATATTGTTGCTTCTAAGAAGCTCAAAGTGGGGATCTTGTTCAATGTCGTAACAGAGAAAGTTTTAAAAGCTATTTCCTTCCATAAACACCATGAATTTATATCTTCATAGGGAATAATTTCCTTGGAAAGAAATAAAAAAAATGTAGACTGAATCATAATATTGGGTGCATGAGAAACAATAAACAACATTAAAAAAAAGTAGCTGATGTCTCCATGAAAAAAGCTGACATGTTATATCTTAATATTGCTACCCAAAGATTTTCCTAATGACCAACTAGACTGTACTTATGGGTTCAGAGGAATTATGTTAAACAAGGACTTATTAAATGTTCCATGGAGCTTGGTGTAGAGGAGACAGAGATGTATATCTCCCAAACTATCTCTGAAATTCAATATGTAGATTGCTTTGGGTAAGATGACTAGTTTAGCAATGATAATTAGTCAATTGAAGATCAGGGAATATATTTACATTTATTTTTATCTTTTATTTCCTTTAATCATATCTTACGTGTCATTGTATCATTCTTTTAACTCCTTTGTTAAATTAATTCTAAGGTGTTTATTTTTGATGTGATCATAAATAGGATTATTTTCTTGACTTTTTTTTTCTTTTTTATTTCTATGTGTAATATTTACTATCTCACCTGGTTGACTTTGTCATCTGATACTTAATCATGCTGACATATTTGAGTAACTTTTACTAGAGTCTCAAAGATTTTCTATTATCATATATTATATATGATACATATACATATATTATATATGATAATATATTATGCAGGTATATTATCATCTGCAAACAGTGATAGGACTTTTATCAAAAAATTTGTTGAGCATGCTTAACTTTAGAAACCAAATGGACTTCTTTGTTGGTTTTCCTGTGTTGCACCCAGCCATGCTGTACTTTACGATTGGTGAGTTTATCAGTCTATATTTGGGCCTGTTATCACTATGTGAAATTTTTCTATTGTTATCTGTCTTTAGTTGCTGGATCCAGTTATTTTATTGTTCATTTATTTAAGGATGTTCTTTTAAATTTGTATAAGAGAAATTTTTCTAACATTTATTTTAAGGACAGTCTAGTGTTAGCAAAATCCGATTTATTTTTGACAGGAAAAACATTTATTTCTATCATATCTGAGGTTGTTTCTTTTAGGTATAGCATTCTTGATTGACTGTTTTAAACTCTGTTTTGAATGTATCATTCCATCATTGGGTTTCCTAGGAGATATTAGATATAAATATGACAGTCTTATATTTATGGGGTTTTTCCTTTACTCTCCAATAACTAACTTCTGTCTTCGATGCCACATATTTTTTAAGTCAGGAAATTTTAAAAAGAAACATGAGGAGAAAATATAATATAGCACATGACAACTTGACTTTTCATGAAAGATAACAACACAAGGAGAGAATAATTCACCAATATCCAAACTCAAAGACAAGGAAGAATACACCTCTCTATCACACAGAGATTAAAATAGTTAATGTGAAGACATTAAAAAAAAAAACAAAATAAACCAGAAAACCAGTGGATTCAATAGTAAAAATGAGAAAGTAGAAAAAGAAGTTGAATTGGAAAACTAACAGAGATTTTGTATGTGAAGTGCTCAAGAAATAAAAGCAGAAAAGCTATAGAAAGATATTGAAACTTTTTTTACATTTTGTTTATACTCTATCATCTATCAATCCATCTATCAATCGTATCTATCATCTATCATCTATCATCCATCTATCTATCTATCTACTATCTATCTATCTATCTATCTATCTATCTATCTATCTATCTATCTATCTATCTATCTATCTATCTAGCTAGCTATCTTCTATCATCTAAATTGTATCATTGTCTACCTGGATCACATTTCCACCACCCAATCACCTTTTGTGCCCTCCTCTGGCCCCATTCTATAAGAGAAATAGGGAATTCTTTCAATAAATGATGAAAACTGGGTATGCATATGAGTGAAAATAGATCACAGTCTAACATAAAAAAGTTAGTTCAAAATGAATTAAGGATTTGTTGTCATACCTGACACCATAATGTATATAGGAGAAACATAGACAATATATTCCTTGACATTGGACTTGGGGGTTCTCCTCCAATTGGAAGGGGAAATAAGAAGAAAAAATAATACAAAATTACCCTCTCTTGTATCTGTGCTTTCATTCCGTTGGCAGTTTTCAATTTTCTTTAGCATCTGTTTATTTATTTTTCTTATATTCCTCAAGTAAGTTAGACTAGCCCATATTTCTTTTTTTCTTTCAGGCCTATTTCTGCTAAGATGATTCCTTCTAGCTCCATCCATGTTGCTGTAAATGACATGTTTGTCTTCTTTGATTGATACATAGTATTCCATTATGTAAATATATCTTTTCCAGCCATTCATCAGTTTGGGGGCATTTGGTTTTTTTCCATATCTTGGCAATTGTAAATAGTGCTTTAATAAAAAGGTGTCCTTTTTATTATTGCTCTTGTATACTTTGGGTAGATTCCCAGTAGTGGGGAATGCTGGGTTGAATGGTAGCTCTACTTTCAGTAGTTTGAGGATTCTCTACATAGTCTGCCATAGTGGATGGACCAGTTTGCACTCCCTCTAGCAGTGTAATAGTGTAGATGTGTCCAGTAATGGATTCCTGAAGTGTAGGGAGGGTTTTGCCCTTGTTTCCTCTATGTATTTTATCGTGAAACAGAATAAACTTAATGAAAGAATAAAAATAATGGATTTGAGGAGAAAATTAGATAGTACCTAGGTTTAAGAAGATACAGGTATAAGATGTAAAGTAAATGAATAGACATAAAAAATATGAAATCTTTCTAATTTCCTTAAGAAAGAAAGCCCACAAAATGAGAATGGATATCCCAGAAGAAAAAGACAGAGCAAAATGAAGATAACTTTTATTTGAAGAAATAATAATTGAAAACTTCCAAACCCTGGTAGAAAATAAAAGACATGACCATAGAGTTAAGCAAATACTTCATTAGTCTGTGCTCATGAATAAGACTTGACACAACTAAAATGGCTGTATTGCTTAAGGCATTATGTTAAAAAACCCAAATAATACAAAATTCCTAAATCTATATTTTTCACTGAGGAAAAAGTTGTAAAATTTTTGGACCTGCAATATTCCATCTAACCAAGATATATCCTGAGAATAAAGAACAAAACTTGAGGTAGTATCATACTCCCTCACTTCAAAATATACTGCAAACTAAGAGCGTATTCCTTTTTTTAATAGTTGAAGGATCTGAGTGCCTGAATTGATCAAGAATCAAACCTGCATCTCCCATGAGAGGTTAAAATTCTACCACTAAACCACTAATGCCTCATTAATAGTATTTTCAACACGATGGCTTAGTAATAAAGAACAGACACATAGTTTAATGGGACACAACTTGACATTCCAGAAATAATTATATATTTATATAGGCAATTAATGTATGAAAAGGAGACATGAATATGTAAAAATAGTAAATGATGTTATGAAAACTGGGTATGCATATGAAAGAGTGAAAATAGATCACAGTCTAACATAAAAAAATTAGTTCAAAATGAATTAAGGATTTGTTTTCATACCTGAAGTCATAAAGTATTTAGGAGAAACATAGACGATATATTCCTTGACATTGGACTTGGGGGTTTCTCCTCCAATTAAAAGGGAAAATAAGAAGAAAAAATAAATGGGACTCCATAAAAACATGCTTCTGCACATCGAAAGTAACTTGAATCAAAATGAAAAGACTAAATGAAACCTACTGAATGAGAGAAGAAAATTGTCTGCATTTGACAAGATGTTAATATCTAAAATATATGAAGAACTCTTAAAACTAAAAAAAAAAAACACCAAATTTTTCAAAAGATAGGCTTTATACCTTAATTGACATTTCTCCAGAAGAGATATACAGATAGCCAACAGGTTCATTAAAAAAAAAATCATGAGACCATGTTGTTAAAGGAATTTAAGTCAAATCAATGCAATATCATTTCATACCACAACATTGAGAATGACTAGTATCCAAAGCACACACACAAAAAATTACCAATATTTGGAGAAGATGCTAAGGGAAGGGAACACTTGCTTATTGTTTGTGGAATTTTTACTTGGTGCAACCATTATAAGAAATGCTGCCTCTCTGAAACATAGGTAAGCAGAATTATGCAAGGTATTAGAAACAACAAATTACCCTAAGAACACACAGGTAGTGTTCCAGAATTTAATGAACATCAAAAGTATTTTGTTGTTCCTAAAAGATATGACTTAAAAAAGATACACATTTTTTGTACTGCAGCTAATGATTACTTACTAGATTAGAAATATAACTTTTAAATGCTTATATAACTTAAAACCTTCTAACTACATCTATCTATGTGTGTATCTATATCGGTCCTCCTACCTATCTACCATTTATCATATTTTTTCTAATATAGGACTGAATGTTCTTTTTAAAAATTAAATTATTTACAGATAAATTTCACTTCTTTGTAATCCCTGGGGTTTACCCCTCCCACCTTCTCCCTCCCCCCAGTTGTGTACTTCAATTTGTTTGTTAGCATGTTTTGAATCTTCCTCATGGTTTTTTGTTTGTTTACTTTTCATATTACCCATATAATAGTGAAACCATTAGGTTTCTGTCTTTTTCTTTATGACTCATTTCTGCTAATATGATTTCTTCTAAGTACATCCATGTTGTCATAAAATTATCCAGTTTGTTGTTTTTAATTGATGATTAATATTCCATTGTGCATAGTGTATATATACCATATCTTTTTCACCCAGTCATCTGTTTTGGGACATTTATGTTGCTTCCATACCCTTGCAATTATAAATAATGCTGCAGTAAATATTCGAGCACAGGTGTCCCTTTGTACAAGTATTGAGGTCTCCTTTTGGTAGATTCCCAACAGAGCAATTGCTGGGTTAAATGCCCTCCATAAGAGTGATAAGGGTTTAATAACCAAGATCCACAAAAACTCACACAACTAAACAAAAACAAAACCAGAAAACCAATCAAAAAATGGGGAGAACTGAAAGGACACTTTTATAAAGAGGAAATACAAATGACCAACAGGCACATGAAAAATTGCTCAAAGTCACTAGCAATCAGGGAAATGCAAATCAAAACCACAACGGTATACCACCTTACATCAGTAATAATGGCCCACATCAAAAAAAGCTGGCAACAGCAAGTGCTGGTGGTTATGTGGAGAAAACAGAATGTTAAACTGGTCCAGTCTCTATGGAAAGCTGTGTGGAGGATCCTCAAATTAATGAAAATGGAACTACCACTTGACCCAGGACTGAATATTCTATCTTAGAAGATGGATATTTTCGAAAGATCCATTTGCCACAAGGAAATACTTTCCCTTTAGCAAAGATCTCACTGCTTCCAACAGAAAAGCTTCATTTTTTTCTCTCATTCTTGATGCAGTTTTCTGTAGTATTTCAAAAAACAACATTTGACTGCTCCAATTAATTCATGTGTGTTGCTTCCATACGTATATCTCTGGGTCTTCTTGCTATACATATTTATTACCTCTACTTTTGCATATGTTTAAGGATGCCATTTTCTAGATGCCCATGAAGAAGGGAAATACTGTATTTCCTTATGTTTTACATTTTAAATAAATGGTGCAAGTTCAAAACACTATTTCAAAGAATATAGATTTTCCTTTTTCAGGAAATATTTTTTACATCTGATTAGTTTTTTTTTTAATTTGTCTTTTTCTAGCCTAGATATTATTAATCATGACTTTATCTTACAAACTTCTGAGAAAGTTGTAGATCTCCCAATGTTCAAAATTATTAGCAGCATCATAAATGATGAAACAATGGTTTACCATTTATTATAATGACATTTTTATGTTTACTAATGAAGACTTACTATTCATTAATGCAGTGTATATACTGTTATAGAGGTTTCTTTTCCAAATGCTCAGTTCAATGTTGCTACTTTTTCTTAATGCCTTTAAAAATATTTTTTATTGAGGTAACATTACTTTGCAATGTGGTATATATTGCTCACATCAGCAAATAAACTTATCATCTCACACCCACCATCAAATAGCCAGTAATCATTCACTGCCTAACAGTTGACACTGCCAGCTTATTCCTTCCTCATTTCTTTCATTATCATAACCACTATTCTGTTATCAGAGTCTAAGGGTTTGTATTTTGGTTGTTTAATTGCTTAGTTTCTTTACATTTCAAAAATGAACATGTTGCTTATCTTTTTCTTCTGATTTCTTTTCATTAGTGTAAACTCTTCAAGATCATCCATTTTGCAAATAGCAAGATGTAATTTTTGATATCTGAGTAGCATTCATTATATATATATATTTATATAGTTAGATATATCCATATATATATGTACATGTCTAGATCTATGTAGATAGATCTAGAGTTTATCACCTATGTTTTCTTTTATATATTTTACAGTTTCAGGCTACAGTTTGTGATCATTTTTGAATTGATTTTAGCACAATGTAAAATAGTGGTCATGCTTTATTTTTTTTTATGTAGCTGTCTACTTTTTTCAACACTATTTATGAAAGTGGTAAATTATCTCAATTTCTATTGCATGTTCCTGACTTTTTTTATTCAGAAACTAGTTGTTCCTATGTGTGTGGTTTTACTTCTCAATTTCTACTCCATTTATCTGTGTGTCTGTTTTTTCCCCAATACCATAATTTTTGATTTCTATAGCTTTGTAGCATAGTTTAAAGTGAAACAAAATGATACTTCCATTGCCTTTATTTTTTTCTCAGGATTGCTTTGGTATTTGAAGGTTTTGTGGGTTTATATAAATTTTAGAATATTTTTTTGTTACAGTTCTCTGAAGAGAAATCTTAAGAATCTTAATCAGGACTTTATTCTGTATAGGTAGAGTAAACTAAGTAATTGAATATCTGGATATTTATTAATGGCATAAAAATCAATTCTTTGCTATCCTTTATTTTCCTACTTGAAATGTTAGCTATAAAAAAGAATAACATCATAAAATAGCACATAAAAATCTCACCTGGTGACTGCCAGGTAGCTTAGAGCATTATGAAGGCTTGTTTCTATATCCAATTTCATTAAAGCCCAATATTTCTACAACTGACTTTTTTTCTACACATACATTTCCATGTATATATACATATTTCTATATATGATGATATATATACGATCTGTAAACCCTAATCTCTAATTTAATATAATTTTCTTATCTATAAAATATTATTTGTGTTAAACATATATTTTGCATAATTATTAAGCAAGTATTAACTTTCTATAATATCTTACATATAATGACAGTGGTAAAGAGCATTGCAACAGAATGCTCTTTAATTAATCTGCCAATTTGACCCAGTATATAGCATGCATATTAAAACACTGATGTGAACTGGAATTGAAATAACTACTTCACTGATATAACAGTTTAAGTGATTTCAAATTAACTACATGCCGCTGACCACAAGTAAAAAAAGGTGTGCTTTCCCCTGCAATGAAAGAAGCCCTGAGGCTCATTATAAAAAGTAGAGTAAGTAAATTCAGAGTTGAGTAATAGATGCTAGGGAGGGGAGTGTGCCACCAGCCACTCAATGATTCTTAAGCTTATATATAAAGATACCATGAACAGCTATTTATATATTTTTCTCTTTTTCATTTTAGAACTGTACACTCATACTGGATTATTTAGTAATTTTAAAACATAGTTTTTAAACAAAAATAATCACAACAAGGATATATTGGCTACTTCAAGCAAACAGTATATAACAATTGCCTTTCACATTAAAAATGTAGAAGTTATGACAATTTTTGTTCTTTTTTTCTGTAAGAATTCATGTAACAATTTATATAAACTGTTGTGCCTATTAGTTTTTAGATTAAGATTATAAACTATTATTTTGTGCACATATTATTGGATATTTCTGCTTGTCTTTAGGGGAAACACATATCATTTACTAAAATAATGTTCTAAAAGTAAAAGTATTAAAACATTTAAAATATATAAAAATAAATCTTGTTTTTTCCAAAAAAATTTAGTTAAGAATGAGTCAAAGGCAACATATCAAGATTTTGAAAATAATTTGGTGTGGAATTTTTATGTATGTATTTATATTTAGATATATATTTATATGTCACATACTGTGTTGGCACGATGATGGACAAGAAAGAGTACCATATTCATATTACTTGTTATTTATCAGATTGGCAGACATAACATTTAACTTCATGAAAATTGCAAGGTATAATGGATACATAAGTTATAATCCTTAAGACTATTTCGGGTGTTCCATAAAATTTCCTTTCAAAATTGCCACCTAAGAAGAAATCTGAAATGTACATGAGTACATGCCTGAAATGAAGGAAAGTTTCTATTGTCATGCTTAGAAGCTGGAAGGAAGAACAAATGAGGAGAAACAGCATGGAGCAATAGCAGGGAGTAGGTAATACAGCCTTGCAAGTATGATGGAGTTTGTAATTTTTCTTAGCACAAAGTAGAAATGTTTTAAACTGGGAATGAGGTAATAGACCTTGATAGGAAGATAGTGACAGGGACCCTGGGAAACAAAATGGGCAGGCCAGGAACTGCGACTCTGGGATACCTAGAGAGGTAAGGACTGAGGTCCAAGGAGACATGCAGAAGGGGAAAGTCTATAACAAAAAATAGCTCAAAGCAGTCACTGATTAATTATGTTAGGATAGTGGCCAAGGTTGACCAAGCAAGAAACTGCATGGCCACCATGGCTCATACCCTAAAGCCAAAACATGAGCACAACTATGAAAACTTTGATGTTGTTTTCTTCCAGAAGCAACCCTTTTCAGGACTCCTCCCAAGCAGAATCTTTTCTGCTTTTTATCTGTCCTTGCATCAAATTCCTCAGGGCTGCTCTTTGCTGGCATGCAGTCTTTCATTCTTCCATACATGGACTGTGGTTCCCAGTTTATCAAGTCACATCACAAATATATCAGATGCAAGTTTACAATTATGAAAAATCTCTAAGGCAGCATTGTACACAAAGGATCAAATAAGGCAGAAGGAGAAAGTTATAATTGTACTATCATTATCTAGAGAAGAGGTGAAAATAACCTTGATTAAAATATATTGGTGGTGGGACACAACAGATGAAATAAATAAAACACTGTCCAAAATTAATGAGGATGTAAGGAAATAAATAAATGAAACTTTAAATTTAAAAAATGGTGAAAAAATTAAAAACATACGCATATTTATAAAAAGATACTGAATCAAGTAATGAATGTTTCTAATCACTGATTCTGAAGAAGAATAAAATGAGTTATAGGTTATGTCTAGGTTCCTGATTTATATCACTGGGAGAATGTTTGTGACATTCATATGCATGGAATTGGTAAGAGAAGATGCAACCATAAAACAATGCTGAAGTCAGTTTGGTACTTGATGAGTTTGCGGTTGTTGCAAAGTTATCATTTTTTAAAGGTATCATGTTTAAAGGTTCATTAGATGTTTGGATATATAAGCCTGAAACTTATAGACTATAAAATAAAGAATAAGATTTGAGAGTACTATGAAAATAGCAATTGAAATGCTGAAAAATATGATTGTCCAATGAACTGGCTTATGATTGAACCTCAAGGAACATCAGCTTTTTATTGACAGGATTAGAAGGAACTATAAGAAAAGTTCAATTACAACCAGATTTAGATGAAGATCCAGAAGACATAGAATTATAGGCCTAGAGGAAGAGAGTATTTCAGCAGCATCAAATACTGTAAGAAGAGACAGAAAGGGACTCTAACTTTACAACAATGACTCTGGTTAAATTATTTATATTATATAATGTATTCAACAATCATAAAATAATAAATTGTGGATTTACTGTGGACTACAAAGAACTTTCAAAAAACTACCTTAAGTAAACATTGAGACATGAAATTTTCCATTTTGAAGGACTACACAAATTGACAGGTAATCTAGAAAATATTCATAGAACAGAAGAAACAGATAAATGTCCCCAAAATTGAATATGAAACAAACAAACAAACAATAAACAAAAGCTGAGCAGGGGAAGGATAATATCTTTAATAAATGTCATCAAAAAATTCTATATTCATTTAAGAAAAAGTTTCAAATTCTCTTAAAAACAATCAAATACTTCATAGTTGACCTAAACAAGGAGGTAAAGGATGTATATAAGAACTATAGAATAAATTACTCATAAAGAGATGGAAAGACATCCCAAACTCGGATGAGAATTAATATAAATAAAAATCATTATCATACATAAGTGACATCTAAATTTAACAAAATTCTATTACAATGCCACAAATATTCTTCAAAAAGATTGACAAAAAATATTGAAATT
Organism: Uropsilus gracilis; assembly: GCA_004024945.1. Taxonomy (NCBI): domain Eukaryota; kingdom Metazoa; phylum Chordata; class Mammalia; order Eulipotyphla; family Talpidae; genus Uropsilus; species Uropsilus gracilis. The sequence goes on along the minus strand of PVHY01001508.1, from coordinate 136,338 downwards.
TATACAGGTCCATAAAAGACTTTAAATAGCAAGAGAAAAAAAATGAGAAGTGGTGGCCTCTGGCTTTATAGTATCCTGCAATGGCACTAAAAACAATATGGTATTGGCATAAAAATAGACACATAGCTCAATGATCAAACCAAAATCACAGAATCTATGAACATACTAATATTTGATTTGTGATATAGTATCCATGATCATATGAGATAAAAAGAAGAGTCCCTGTGACAAATGAAACTAGGAATATTGGAAGTTACATGTGAAAAATAAAGTTGCATTACTTTCTAACTTCATGCACAAAAATAAAATTCAAAATGTATTAAAACTTCATATACAAGATCTGTAACAATAAAATATATGAAAGAAAATCCTGGCAACCTGATATATAGCAGCAATAATGAAAGTGTGTTTGGAAATCCAAAGCCTTGAGATAAGAGAAACAAAAACAAAAACTGACTATTAGGTTCACCTCAAGTTAAGAAATTTTATACAATGAAAAGAATGTTTGTAGGTTTAAGATATTTTGTTGAATGAGCGAATATGTATGCAGTTTACAAAACCAATAAGGGCTTGACAGATAAATAACAAAACAAAACAAAACAAAACAAAACAAAAAAACAACTTCATTTAACAAGAGGAAATAAATCCAATTAATAAATTAGTAACAGATCTGAACAGAAAGTCATCAAAGAACATATAGAGAAGCCCAATAGTTACACAAAATGTTCATTATTGCTTCCAACAAGAGAGATATATAGGGTAAAACCACAATGAAACTTTATCTCACAATCATGAGAAAGGCACATATTAAAAAGATCCTCAACAAGTGCTGAGAATGAAGCAAAGAAAGTTAGTGGGTATATGAATGATGGTTAATTCACTAAGGAAAGTAATCTAGATATACTAAAAAAATAAAACAAAAAACCCTAAAAACAGAGATGCCATACAACCCAAAATTCCCATGTTTGGGTATCTGATCAAAGTCTGTGAAACCAGTAGTCAAAAACTTTATGTTGTACAATACTTAGTGCGACACTATTGAAAATGGCTAGCACATGGAAGCAAACTAAATACCACAGATACAAGATTTTGTATCAGTAAGATATGGTACAACGACATTGTAGACTATTATTCAATCATAGGAAAAGACAAAAGCAGTCATTTCCAGCAATATGGAAGGTGTTTGAGGGATTTATGTACAGTAAATCAAAGCAGAATAACAAAGACAAATATCATATTTATACAGTGATAATTTGACAAAGTAAAACACTTTCAAATACAGTGGACATTAGGACAAAATTAGTGAGACCTAGTCTCAACGTAAATAAATAAGAAACAAAGACAGTGGACATTAGTCAATATAGTTACAAGGTAGAAGGGAGAAGATGGAAGGGATGTAAGGATGATGGTGAAGAAAAATAAGATGAAAGATTTTTTAAAAATCAAGTTTTTTTTTTGTTTGTTTTGTTTTGTTTTAATTTGGGAGTGAAAAAAATGTTTCCAGTCTTGTTAAGCTGTGGGTCATCTCTATGAGAGAAAAAGGTCTGTTCACAAGGGATGAAGGATGAATATTTTAATCCACATTCACTAAGAAGACCAAACATCTCTGACTACCAAAGACAGGAGGATACTCTGTGTGAAAGATTTTTATTTTGAAAAACATCAGGCAAACCAGTTCAAACCAACGAAACTTATTGACAAAGTGCTCCTGCAGTGTCAGTCTATGAGGCGATGAGTACCCACTCATATCTCAGAAAAATAAAGCACCACAAATAGAAATCCTACAAAAAAGGAAGGCTGGAAGGTGGGTAAACAGAAAAGAAGGAGTCTAATGGAATGTGATGGAGGATTATGGTGGTGAATGTGGTGGTGAATGTGGTATGGTGTTAACTCTAACTCCAGAGGAGTGAATCCATCCCTTTAATTTATATCATTGTAAGTCAATGTTACCTCAACGAAAATTAGTATGGTGAAAAAACAACCTCCAAAACTCAATAACACTTATCAAATTTTAGACTCTAAGATTAAATGAGTGGTTACCAGAATGGCAAGTGGTTATCAATAAGGTAAAGGGAAAATTGAAATTGGTCATTTCCACAAAAATGATCAACTATATGATGAAATATAAAGTTGTACTTTTAGTGGTGAACTTAATAGAGCATATACAGATGCTGTTCTTCAATAATGCATTCCTGAAACATGTCATAGTACATTGATGCCTCAATAATATAAATTTAAAAAAGATCTTATACCACATAAAAATTCTATAAAATAAAACTTAAACTTATAATATGTGGGTGAAGCTATTTTTAGACTAAACACACACACAGATGTGAAATTTATATATAAATAAATTATAAAAAATAAGTTAGCAATTTCATTAAAGTGAGGGTAAAAAAATTGATAAAGTATTTCATGATAGTTAATTCCATTCACCCCTCTTTATTATTCATCAAACCATTACAAACCAAATATGAATTATATGTACTAAATGCAGTTATCTTTGATGTGTTGTCAACTTTTATCATCCACTTTTTAAAAAAACATAAATGTATATACCAACATACTGACAAAAGAACTTAAAACACAGAGCAAGGGAGCAAGGGTAGAAGAAGGGTGAAATCAGGGGAGGTACGAGCACAACAGTTCAAGATAACAGGTGTTATGTTGGTGGAAGAACTTCGCAATATACAATGATACAAAAATATATGTGTAATCAATAAAAAAACAAATGTATGTTTATTATGGCAAAAAAAGAACTATAAAGAAAAAAATAAATGCTTTAATGTTAGAGTTAAAAAATTTTGCTCAATATAGCAAAGCTAGCAAGAGAAACACTAACCTTAAACTGAAAAAAAAAAAATTCTTAGACCTTTGAGGGACTTAGACCTTTGAGTCAATTATGTAAAAATATAAAGATTCTCTGTGGAATTTTTAGTTTTTTTTGTGTATATAATCATACCATCAGCAAATCATGACATCTTTCCCTATTTGTGTTCCTTGTAAGTCTTCACTCTTGCATAATTGTTCGAGGTTGGACTTCCAGTAACAGTGGATATCCTTGTCTTGTTCCAGATCTTGAAGGGAAGATTCAGTTTTTTACCTTTGAGAATGATGTTAGCTCTGGGTTTGTTGTATATGGATTTTATTATGTTAAGATATGTTGCCTTTATTCCAGGTATTTTAACTATATTTATTATAAATTGACACTAAATTTCATCAACTGCTTTCTCAGTATATATTAATATGGCCATGGCTTTAATTTTTCTTTTCTTTGATGTGTTGGATTACATTAATTGCTATTCAGATGTTGAACCATACCATGTTCCTGGGATATGTCTCACTTGGTCATGTTGTAGTATTTTTTTTTTTTGATGCACTATTAGATTAGTTTGTTAAGATTTTATTGAGGATTTTTGCATCTGTATTCACCAAGGCTAGTAGCTTATAATTTCCTTTTTTTGTGTTCTTTGCTTGGTTTTGGTATTAGTTTAATGTTGGTCTGTAAATTGTATTTGGTAGTATTTTTCCTTTTTCAATTTGTGCTTAGTGTATTCTTCATTGAACTTGGAAGACTCTTCCATCTCATAACTTTTAGGCATAACTTCAATCTGATTAATAATTGGTTTTAAACGTGTGAGACCTTCAGAAGAGAATCTAGTTGTGTAATGCTCACACTCTAGTCTCTTGAACACTGACAATCAACGAGTGTTGATATAAGCCACTAACTTTGTAGGTATCTATTATGTGTCAATACAAAACACTACACATTTTTTAATAAATTATGTTATCTTTCTGTATTCTCTTCAATAGACTGTGACAGTGATGGCAATATGCATTCATTTGAATATTTAATAATATTTAATAATAAATATTAATATTTAATAATAAAATGTAAAATGAGTGATTAATAAACTCTAGCTGATATCTCATTGTGTAGTTTTGATAATTCAGTGAGTGATACTCAAAATTTCCTCTGCTTATTAACAACTAGTAGCCCTATAACAATGTTATCAACATTATGACTGTTAGGGATGATAAAAATTAACATTGATGCCTTTTTAGAAATTTTTTATCTTTCCTATATTCTTTAATTTGGAAACTTTTATTTTGATTACAGAAATATATAGTACAGCATAGTCTCAAAATAAATATAATTTTATCTCTAGCCACTGGAATATGGAGTTATTAATATTCAATGTTTGCATCTAGCTGCAAAAATTTCAGACCTTAGAAGCTTTCCTCTTAGGGGAGAGTTCTGAAAGAAAATTGTGCATAGTGAACTTTGAGTGGATATGCCTCCATCTGCATTTTGGGTTCATCCATTCCTTACAAAGGTGGCTTTAATCACATACTGAATTTTTTAAAACACCTCAGATTCTGATTTTATTATATTGACAGGGAGCGTAACACTGTTTGATCATAACCCAAGAAATGTAATTTAAGAAATTTCCATTTCAAGAAGTATGCTTGATCTCAATTGTTAAATCTCTTATATCAAAAGATATTCAGTGAGGTATGACTCAGAAAAAATAATTTTATCTATTTGTATTGAATTTATAGAACTCAGAATATGATTTTCAGTGGGTTGCATTCCTAAAATTTGAAGTAGAACAGTTTACTTGAAGGACCAACACAACTGAAAAAAATGGGCTTCTAGAGTGAAAAAAAATTTAAGACTCATGGTTGAACACACTTCAGTGTTTATAAGGATCTATAACAATGCAATTAAAATATGCTAAAATGAAGGATTGAGGGTTATTTACAGTCCATTAAAACAAAAAATTCTACATGCATCTTTTGAAAACCTAACAGTCCAAGGAAATAAATATTTAAGTGTAAAAATACAGTTTAATGATATTATTTCTAGAGAAATACATCCGTCAAGAAGTTAAGATTTTAATGTTAAAAGAAGCTATTACAAGTTGGATGGGATTCTATTATTGGAGAGGCAAAGGATGGCAAAGATTCATGAAAAAGATATTATGCTTTCTAGATTAATAACTTTTCATGGTTAAGTGAAGTTTCTTTTAAATGGCCATAAAACCTAATCTTTGAAGATTATGGTGATAGAACAATGGACTTGAATTTTTAAAAAGAACAAAAAAAGATCTTTAGCCATTTTGCCAGAAAAACTGGCAAGTTTGGGTATCAAAAAATTCTTGCACTGTTTGTAACAGAAGTAATCAAATTAACCCACAAAATACGTCCTTGTATCAAAGCAAATAGTTAGAGTTCATGAAGATGTATTTTACTGTCAGATTATAAGAAATTGTATAAACATCTAAATTTGTATATTTTGCATGCACAATTTCAAATTTATGATGATACCATAATCATTCATAACTGATGGGTAGGAAAAATTATGGTGCCTAATCACATACCCAAATTTCTGGATATGTTACTCTGATACAATAAAATGATGTGCCAAACAAGACATATAGATTTCATGTAACTGTCAGAAATGAATTCTCAGACATGAATAGGAATGGTCAATGACTATGTTATTTGATGAGGTACCTATACTTATAATAGAGAGATATAAAATTCCCTACTATTTGAAATTTTTGTGTAATCTATTTCTATATTCCATTGAAATATATTCTTTTCAATAGATTAGGGATAGATTTGTAAAACTGCACTATGTTAGTTTTACATTTGTATTCCCTTAAAGTAAAAAACAAATGGTCTCCTCCTTTTTGATAGAGTGTTCTTTATGTGTAATTTAAAAATACCTTTGTAAACATTGCTAGTGTTAAAATTTAAATCTTTAGACTGCTTTGTATTCATGATAGTTGTTTAAAAATACATTTCCACAGAAGACTTAAATGCTGTCTAAAAACAGAAGGTTGGTTTCAGAATAGGTTTCATTTTCCTACAAACTAACCTACAAGACACAAGAATTCTGATAGTCCCTTGATTAAACATGCATCATTTGTAATAATTTTCCACTTGATTATCCCAAATAGCCATAGAAGAGCACAGACCTGTCAATCATCAGACAATGAAAGGGGTCAATGCCATAGTACGATTTGCTGGTGAGGCCCATACTGTCCATTTGCCTGTGATGTGCTGTTTCAAGATATGCAATCACCATGTTATTATAGTTGATTTCAGAGAGAAAAGTGAGATTTCAAAAAGATTATGGATTAAGATATAGCATTCAAGAAAAGAGAATGTACGTGTGTATTTATGTTTATATGTGTTTTGTACTAAAAAGTTTAGAGATGTTGGAAAAGTAGATTTGAAAGATTTGTATAATAACTTCAGGATAAACCATTTTATATTGAATAAAGAAAACATTTTCTATCACTCAAACTTCAAGATTTATTAATAGGGAGAGAATTATTTTTTAAAGCATGGAGAGCAAATAAAAATAAGCAAAAAAGAAAAAAGTAGATGGGGGAAAAGAGGGAAGAATGAAAGAAGAAAAATAGGAAAAGATAGGTGGAAGAAAGGGGGAAAAAAAAGATGATCCTGAAAAAGGGTAAGGGAGGAAAATGCAATCAGTTAATTACTTCAAGATACTTAAAGGAATATACAGGAAACATATATTTGCAAATATTTCATGGCATCATTAGTCTAAAGTATTACATGCTAATATTTGGAAAAATATGAAACATAGCCCTATATCATACCATGGCATTAGGGGCTGCATACATGTAGTTACAAAGTAAGGAAATATTTTTTATTCATTAGTATGTCCAATGTAAAAAGTTATTATTTATGATAATGGGTCACACTTTCATTAAATATTTCAAGTAACAGTAACTTTGCAATGCCTTTCTACATTAATCAAGATCTCTAACAATTGCATTTAGGTTCAGATTTCCTTCAAATATTCTGAATTCTTTCCACAGAATCAGGAAAATACTTCACAATTTGTTTTTCTTTTAAATATTTAAGGACCTAATAAAATAATGGATACATGAAGTGTAGTTGTTACTAATGACAACAAAAATTTTAACATGACATATTTTTCAATATTGTCTTTTTTTAATTGAGTTAGCATTAGTTTATAAAGCTTTATTTGATTCAAAGGTACAGAACCACATCCCTACAGAGTTTATCACACTACACTCATGAGCAAAGAATCCACAGTCCTCCCTTCTAGTCCACTGGACACCCTCACATTTTGTTCCCATTTTCCCCTATCAGCTCTGATAGCCTCAACTCCATGGTTTTAGGATTTTGAGGTCCTATAATTTCCTCTTTTTTCAAAACATGGTTTGTTTGTTCTTTTATTTTGCTTTTCTATATTTCATATGTAAGTGAACCCATTTATCCTTTTACTTTTTACTTATTTTGTGTAGAGTCATTCCCTCCCAACTCCTTTCATATTGTTGCAAATGGTAAGAGCTCATATTTTCTCATAGTTGAGTAGTATTCAATGGTTGACACACAACTTTAAATACATTAGATTGTAGAGAAAGTATTCTCCTTGACCCACAGAAGCCTCCTTCCTTTCAATAAGGCTCACCAGTACACACACAGACATTTCAGTTCTGGGACTGCATTGGGGAAGGGTCTGGAGTGTCCAGGGGGAATTGAGACCTATCTCAGACAGCTCCTGCCTTCTCAGACTGACTAGAGGATTCATGACATCTTGTAATACTCCATCAGAGCCTACACAGACTGGCCAGCATCCTTGTGACTTCCTGTAAGACACCCAGCCATGGTGCAGGTCAGTGAGTTCATGGATCTTCACAGCAAGAGTTGCCAGAGTGGACAGAAGCCTTGTGTTCTTCTTCAAGACCCAGATAACTCCTGCACAGACCAATGAAAACTTGACCTCTGAAACACCAGGAAATGTGTCTGAGAGGCCAGAAAATGTGCAAGCCTCTGTTAAGATCCCACCGGTGTCCAAATCAACCATCAGTGACCTCACGAGACCCCACCAGTATTCAGATTGGCATAGTCCTTAAGACTTTCCATGAGACCCTGCTAGAAATCACCCATACCAGTGAGACTAGGACTGTGCCAAGGAAAGTGCCAGCGTGAACAGAGGCTTCACGGTCTTCGTTGAGACCCTGTCAGGTGCTCTTCAGGACTGGTGAGATTACTGGCCATTGAGGGGGGGAAAAGCTACACTCAGAGAAAGAACCACATATATAACCTAGGTCCAAAGTTAACACTGGGGATAAGAAAAACCCAATAAATGACAGCATGAATCCATCAAGGACTTGTTCAGCACACAGAGAGAATGGATCTCTAGAATACAAATTCAGAGATATGAAAGCTATGTTCTTCATATCAGATAGAGACTTGGAATTGCAAGGATAATGAAATTGAAAAATATAGGAAAATATTTAGAAAAATAAATGAATATCCTTAGAATTAAATCAACAAACTGATGCTGAAAGTGAAGCTCTAAATAAGATAAAAAAGAAATATTTTAAATTAAAAATGAGAAAAATAGCAAATGAAAAATTCTGGAGAAAGTCATCAAAGTAGAATAGATTAAGTGGAAGAATGAGTCAGTGTAATTGAAGATGAAAACATATAAATTAGATACACAAAATAAAAACAGAGAAATGATGCAAATATACATATGTATGTATTTGTGTGTATGTACGTACACCAAGAACTAACTGATGCCATGAGAAATGACAACATAAGGTTATGGGAATACAAGAGGGAGAAGAGAGAGAGAGAGAACAGGAAAGAAAATGTTTTTTATGAAATAATGGAAGAAAACTCCCCAAACTTAGAGAAGGGAATATATGTCAATCTAGAAAGCTAAAAGAACCATAGCACAACAAAACAAAATGAGAGATACTGTCGTGCAACCATGCCAGACCACTGTTGATTCAAGCAATTGGGAAAAAAATTCTTTCAACAACTGCTCACCTCCTAGCCCCCTTTATACTCTTAACTATGTAAATCACACAGCAGATACACTGTTTCAAATGCAAGACCCAACTTTGATAACATTTCCAGTAATGTGATGAACAAAACAGACTAAATTTGCTTCATTTTCCTTACACTCTACCTCGGATTTTTGTTTTGTTTAGTTTTTCCTCATAAATGGAGAATGGTTGGACAACATACCCATAACCTGCAGAAGCAATGTAAACTATAACGGAATACAACTGAATACAAAAATCACAAGTAAACCCAGTCCATTGAGGTGTTAGGGCACAAAAAGTCAAAGTTATTGGTGCCAGCAACCGGAGATCTGGCAGTATACCAGCCTATTTTTTCAGAGGACAACACTGTAACTGACCTGAGTGACCTCTCAGGTCTGTTGAAATACCATGCCAGCTTTGCTACAGTGAGGCTTAAAGGACCCTACATTCAACAAAAGAGGCGAACTCATAATAAACCATAAAATTAACACAAATATTTCCTTTATGATTATTCTCTGAACTGCCACCCCAAGGTGTATGTAATACATAGCCACCCATGGAGCCACTGCCAAGTTACCCATAGTGTTATTTGTAAATTGGCCTCCAGGAGGTTTCTGCAAGGATATATGGACCAGTGAACACATGTCCAGAGCAGTACCCAGCCCACAGTCTGTCTTGGGTTCAACTTGGTCAGGGGTGGCAACAAAATATTGCCCTGTATCCAAACCTAGACTTTAACAGAATATCTGGTCTGTACTTGCAGTTGAATGACAGCAGCAGTGTGATACAGCAAAGCCTCCACAGGAGCCAGACCACCTTTCCTGCTCCTTTCACTTACTGTCTGCATCATGTTCCACAGGGTACAAATACATAGAGAATGGTCTCTCACACTGGGTCAAATCACTTGCCCATAGCAAAAGTAGAGCTATAATGTGATCCCTGAGGAAGAAAAGTGAACGTGCACTGCTGGCCTTGCCATGTGAAAGCAAACGGGTCTTGACTCTCTGATGCAAAAGCAATGGAAAAGAAAGCATTAACCAGATGGCTACAAAATGGTGTGTTCCCAGCTCCTAACTCAGACTATCCATCAAATCTGCCACTAAAGACATGTCTGCATGCAAGAAGGGATCCACTTACCCACATACCCACATTATTCAATTCACGGTAGTCTACTGTTATGCACCAAGACACCAGGCTTCTTCAGCAGCCACACAGGTGCACTATGTGGGCAGCATGCCTAATGCCCACCTTCTCCAGTTCTCCTATTGTACCCATAATCTCTTTGTGGCCTCCTAGTGACTGATACTCTTTAGTATTTGTCACTCACCTAGGTACTGGCAGTTGCATCAATGGAGGTTCAGCAGGTCCACACAACACTATTTTCACCACACATACCCTAAGGCAGAGCTCTCTGTGGTTGTAGCCACAAGCAACCCAGCACATCCACCCCTAGGATGTCCTCCAGGAATGGCAACACATACACTTTATACATCTTTGAGGGTAACTGCCCAATCCGCAGGGGTAGTCTCAATGCTTTCACCTCAGCACTCTGACCTCCATAGCTGTCAATGCTAACAAGCAGATTGCTGAAACTTCATTGAGTTCCCATGTAACAGAGTACACTCTGGTCCCATATCTAATCAAAACAAAACACTTTCTACCTTGACTGGGAACCATTAGATAGTAAATGCCACATGTGGCCTCTGGTCCAGTCATGCCTTGCACATGGGCCCCTCAGCCCTCTCCCTAATTCAAAACCCCAGGCTAGGCTGGGCTAGCTGATCCCACCTGGGCTAGGATCAGCAGTAAATGGGCCTCCAGGTGCAGGGCACATGACTGGGGCCTGGAGAGCCCAACTTCCCTCCTCTCCTGCTTCCCTCCAGTAGCCCATTCTCTCCCAGTCATGAAATACTGGTCCTCTCGCAATTGTGTACATAATTCTTGCATTGGACTTCACATTTGTTTTAGGATGGTCTACATCTGCTTTGAGTATATCCACCCACATTTGAACATAGATGACTTTAAAAGTCTTACTTACCTTTTTAAGGATCCTTTTCTGTTGCTTTAACAATGACCCATGTTTCCTTTTGAGAGCAACAACTCTTAGCTTCACAGAACCATTGTGTGAAGTCATATGCTCATTATCCTATATAGACAGGGTTCCACAATTGCCAAACAGGGACAAAGGGGTAGTTTTGCAACACCAAATCATCTCAGCAGTAAAACATTCATTATCAGGGCCATGAGTGTTTAAATTAAACATGGCCTGTCACATTCCCAGTTCACAAAGTATCTGTGCTAGTTCATCGTATATTTGCCATTTACTTACTGTTTCTGGCACATTTCCTACATCAACCCACGCTGTTCACACAGCAGCCATTATCCAGACAACAAATTGTGGTCATCGTGACCATATGACAGCATCTGCAGATGCTGTCTCAATGGCAGGTACAAGGTGACTGAAGCCAGTTTCTCCATCTCTTGTGCCCTGTAAAAGATTCCATTCACGTCCAGGTTCCACAAACAGGCACTAAGCTGGTTTCTGATTTATCGGATTTATCTGATTTATTTCTGGTTTATCCAAGTCCACCACTGCTTGGGTGTATGGAGGACACATGGAGAACACAATCATCTGTGACTGTCCAGCATAGGCTACTGGTGCTTAATTTCTTTGTTACTATTGGGCAAGCCTGGAGCTTCATCTATTTTGTCACCTCTGGGAGAACCTGGAACATGGGCCCAGACTCCCTCTCCTCTCTAGAAGGGGAGTCTGATACCTGTGGAATGGTGGGTCATTTTCCATCAATTTCCTCCTTTAGCCACTTGACAAATCTTTCAGGGTATGTGTCTCCTTCTGCCATTTCTGGACTGGAATTTACTATCTTCGCATAGATTCTCACAGAGCTTGAGAAACACCCACCCTTTTGCCCCTGCTGTCTTGCACATGTGTCCAAGATCCCTGTATAGGGCCTGTTCCAGCTGCTATGGGATCAGTCTATGCCAGGCCATTCATGTGGACGTGTCCATTGGGAAAGGAGATTGTTGCACGGTACCACTTGCTGTAATTGCCACCCCTCAAACTTTTTCCAGGTCTCAGAGGGCTCTATAATTGTCTGAGTCAAATACTTTTTGCCTATTTCAAGTTGATATTTTATCTTAACATTAGTAAAGTGCTTTTTGGGAAAAAGATGTCTGGTAAGAAAATTTAGACCTTGGGACAAACATTGTGAAAAAGGAAAAGAGAGAAAGTATAAATGTTCTTGGGTTTAGCAATGTTATTTTGTTATTTTTTACACCTTCTATTTTTTTTAATTTACATCTCCCTCTTATTACAGCTTTATAGATAAGTAAAAAATTGCATATTAAAAATAGGTAGATCAAATAGACAGTAAGTAATGAGTGATATATTATCCTTAGATGGTGAATTGGACCTCATATTTACAGAGCACCATATACACACAAAAAAGCAGAATATGCATTTTTGTTTCTTTATGCACACATGGAGCATTGCCAAGATAAACTGCATTCTGGAATGTGAAAAATATATCAACAAATTTATGATTATTGAATTCATACCTAGCATTATTTCTGGCCATAATTATTTCAAACATGACATTAGCTACTAAATGAAGACCAGGGGACCCTTTAAAACATAGAGACTAGACAACTTACCATTAAAATACTACTGGGTTAATTAGGAAATAATAAGAGAAATTAAAGGAATACCTCAAGATAAATGATACACAATTATCCAAAACATCCAAGAAGGAAGAAAAGAAATGCTAAAAGGGAAATACATAGCAATGCAAGTCCATGACTAAGGAACAAAAAAGAGCAAAGTCTTTTGAGCAAACTCAAATAATCTTCTGTCTCAATTTAAGGAGCTGGAGAAAGGCTAATAATTCCAAAAGTAAGTAAATAAAATGGAAATCAAAGAGTCCAGAACATCAACACAACCCAAAACTGCTTTTTAAAAATAAATAAACTAAGATCAAAGTAGATAAAGATCTAGCATTGCTTACCTGAAATTTAAGGGGGAAATCTCAAACTAAAGTGGATAGATATTGAAAAAGGATAAATCACAAACTATCCCACACAAATTCAGAAGATAAAGACTATTACGAATAATTATATGCTAAAACATTCAATAGTGTAGAAGAGATGGGCAAATTCTTAAAATTACATGATCATCTGTGACTGAATAGGAAAGAAGTGGAAATTGTGAACAAACCAATCACAAGCAAGGAAATTGAAACAGTAATCAGAACTCTCCACCCCCCCCCCCAAAAGAATTCAGGACAAGATGGCTTCCCAAGTGAAATTTAGCAAAACTTAAAAGATGAGCTCAAATTCTTGCAGAATGCTGAAAAAGAACAAGTATTTTCAAATACTTTTTATGATGCCAACATTAATTATTAAACTAAAGACACACACTAAAAAAATTACAGACAAATCTTCCCAATGAAATCCTCACAAAACAAATTCAACAGTACGTTAAAATGATCTTGCAATGTGTCCAAATGGGATGTGTTTAGGTGTTTCAAGGTAGCAGGGTCTGGGATAATCATTGGTTAATTAGAACAGATTAATTATCTTGGAATTTAATAGTTTGAGTTGATACACATATTTTTGAAATTCTCCTACTGAGCATAATTTTTGTTCATTTCAACTTATGTCATTTGTGTTAAGTACTCATTGCATAAACCCAATTTAAAATTTTAAATTTGATTATTCTTTTGTGTTATATGAACCTAGTTAGAATTTAAATATCTTGTTATTATTGTTGGGTTGTTGAATGCTTTCTTTAATACATATGGCAAAACTTGCCAAAAAAATCTCTATTAAGAAGAAATAGTAAGGTTTTTTGATTGATTAGTGTATATTTTACTGAATTTTGATAGAACTCCTGAAGCACCATAAAATTTCCCCCACTCCTTATGGGAAAGACAGCAGACAAATTTGACCTATTTAGTATTTATCTAGTAAACTAGAACTTAATGGAAGCATTGTTAGTCGAGAAAAATGTTAAACCTAGGATACATGTGAATATTTGTGTTCTATATATGTTAAATACCACTGGGTTAATTAGGAAATAATAAGAGAAATTAAAGGAATACCTCAAGATAATTGATACACAATTATCCAAAACATACAAGAAGGAAGAAAAGAAATACTAAAAGGGAAATACATAGCAATGCAATGGAATTGTATCAGCAGTTTATCTGTTCTGATATAATTACTTATAAATTCTCATAGCTATAATTTTGAACAAATTTCCTATAATTTTCAATTATATTATTAATAGAATTTTAATTGTTTCAATGTTTCATCATTCCCTGAAATTATTTCTTGTGATATTACGTGTTCATAGCTGGAAAGAGAGTGCCTTCAATATTTTAAGACTCTTGATAATTACTGGAAATTGAGAATGAGAACTTTCTACACTCTGGCTGATCATGGGCAATGTTTTATGATTAATTACTGTCTCCTTGAGTACACTGACTGCCCTGTCTTATGAGGCTAGACACTAACACGCAGCAGACTTCTGACTTTTACCAACTTTGACATGGTGGCTAGTGGACCAAAAATAGTAAAAGCTAACAAGTTGACTATAGAAATAAAACACCCAACAAAACAGGAAAGAAGAGGGGAGAGAGGAACACAGGGAAAATGATGATGGGTCATGGATTATATGGAGAAATATGGGGATTACAAAATTGTAAAAAGTGCATTAAAATAAATACATTAACAAATTCAAAATAGGGAAATTCTTACAGGAATGACTTGGCACAACGGAGAAGGGCTGTACTGACTCCCTAAGCCCTTGGAAGAGCATGCTATGGGTGTCTTATGCCTTTCCATGCTAGATTTGTTGTGACAACAACAGCGGAGGTATAGCAGCCTCTGAGTGGAATTATTCTCTAGACCACACCCCTGCTCCTGCCAAGTAGAGAGGACAGGAATTCACTGGTAGAGAGTGTAGCTTCACACTCCACCCACTGCTTTCTTGAACAGGTGCAGCTGGTAATTAGGGGAGAAGTGAAGCATTCACGAAGAGAATACAAAGCTGGAGTACAGGTGTACAGGTATACTCCAGGTATATTCTTTCCCCCCATTTTCAGCTGTCTCTGACAGAACCTCTGAGTTCATCCTCTATGTGTTTACCTCTGCTACTTACCTCAGGCCTTTGTGGATGTCTGCAATCTGATGGCCAGTTTCTGCATCCTTGAATGAGCAAGACAGCTGTCAACTACAATCTTTTCATGACTGACTTCTGCGTGGATTCCAGTTTCTATACCATGAATATTCTCAGGCATTTCATTCTTTTTCCTTCTGTCAGCTATTCAGTTTCTCAGGCATTTCATTCTTTTTCTTTCTGTCAGCTATTCAGTTTCTCACTTCCTCTTTAAATGAGTCCTCCAACACCCCCCCCCCCCCAGTGCCCTGTATTCCCAAGAATGTAGGTGAATACACACCAACTGGGCTTTCTATATCATAAATTGCCTTTTCATATCTATGTGGCTTTGAGCTCTGATTCCATTGATCTCTGTATTGGCTATTTAATATATATTCAGTTTTGTTACTATGACTTTGTAAAACACTTTGAATTAGAGTGTATCATGATACTATTTTTATTGCTTTTTCAGGATTGCTTTGACTAACTAAGGTCTTTTTTGATACCATAGACTTATAGAGTACTATGTTTAGTGTAGTAAATCACACAGGAAGACAAAAAAAGTGTCATTTCATTACTGTGTAAGAGATAAGAAATAGGGAAAAGTGAAAAAATAATATAAAAATAAACCTCCACACTATATATAAAATGAATGTTGCTTATCAGAAGGGAAGAGAGGAAGAGGAATGAGTGTATTGCATGTCAGAGGTCAATTGTGTCATGATGAAGAGTAAATAGACTTGTGGTTCTGAGAAAAATGCAGTATACACAGGTATTGATGTATAATACTATAGTACTGAACATTATGTAATGCTTAAAAGCAATGTTACCTCAATTTTAAAAAAGAAATAGATCAGGGTCATTTGAACCTTAATCAAGAAGACGTAATAATTCTTATTATAGATGTTAACATGGAAATAGATACAAAGAACAGAATATCAATAAGGATATAACTGATCTCAACATTACCAATAGAGGTTTGAATATTATTTGACAACTATAGACTACTATATCTGTCAACATCAGACTATGTAATTTTTTCAAACTCACATGGCACATAAATCAATATAAACCATATTCTGCACCATAATAAATTAAAACATAAGCAAATTTAATCAATAAAACATTTAAGCAAAGTAAAAGATAGTGAAAAAATACTGCTTTCAATACTGTCCTACAAATCATCACTAATGCAATAAGGTATAAAAGGAAAATACATTTTATACAGTTTGGAGGGAATATAATATTCTCTCCTTACTTGTAGGTGACACGATTATCTATGTACAAAAACTAAAAGAATTGATATAAAAACTTCCATAACTAAATAGTGACTATAGCATAGTTGCTGGGTACAAGGTTAGTGTACAAAGTTTAATTGCTTTTCTGTAAGCTGCCAATGAATAAACACAATTTAAAATTTAAAGAAACATTCTCATTTATGATAGTGCCCTCCAAAGTTAAATATTTTGCTTCCAATCTGGTAAAATATGTACATGATAGTCATTATGGAATCTATAGAACTCTAATAAATGAAGTAAAATAATTAATCCGAGAGCTATTACATATTCATAGCTGGAAAGACTGATTATTGCAAGATGTGAGTTGATTCCAAACTTTATTAGTAAATATAATGTAACTCCAATCATAATCTCAGCAAGTTATAGTATGGATACTAAACAAAATGATTTTAAATGTTATGGACAAACAGAAGACCCAAATGAGCCAAACCAATTTGATGGAAAAGAACGGAACTGGCATGTCCTTATTTCAGAAGTTATCCTAAAGTTAGCATAGTCAAGAAAATGTGGTACTGATGAGGGAATAAACAAATAAGATCAATGCAACAGAACAGAGAGGCCAGTGACAATCTCCTATAAATATAACCAAATGACATTTGAAAAAAGAGCACTTAATAAAAAGGACCAAAGAAATAATTTCAATAAATGTAACTGCAAAAATGAACAGCAATATAAAAAATAGAAAAGGATGTTATATTCTTCACAATAATATACACAGATGTTACACTCTATACCAAAATAAGTCAAAATGGATCATAGACCTAAATGTAAATCACAAAATATAAAATTCCTTGAGGTTACTTAGGGGAAAACTTTGATGGCTTTTATTACATTGATATCTCTTTAGATATAATATCAAAAACATAATCTATTAAATAGATAGTTGATAAGATCTATTTAACATAAACATCTCTCACAAATATGCAATTTAAGAAAGAAGCCAAGAGCTGAGAAAAAAATATTTGCAATGTTAACATTATATAAACTATGTGAAGATTCTTAAACTCAGCAATATGAAAGCAACTTGATTACAAGTTAGCAAGACATTAATACACACCTCATCTCAGAAGAAATATATGTAGCAAATATGAGAAAAATAGAATTTGAAAAGATACTTTATTTAATAAGTCCCAAGGGAAATGCAAAGTAAAAGAACAATGGCATATCACTGTATAACTCTTAAAACATTGATAGTATCAAATACCTGCAAAGTTCTGGAGCAACAGGCAATCTATATATTGATGGTTGGAATGCAAAAGGTACAGTAACTTTGGAAAAGAATGATACTTTCTTTCAAAACTAAATCTACACCTACCATATAATCTTAAAACTATACTCTTTGGTATAATTGAATGAAGTGAAAACTTCTCCCCACACAAAACCTGCAAGAGTGATTTATTCATTGTTACCAAAACTTGAAAGTAATTTTTTGGCTTAGTTCATTAGGTCCATTCCTACCTTTACTCTTTGCCTGCCCCTATCTTCTGTGACTTTTTCAGTTTTACAGTGTTTTCTAGGGTTTGATTTTTGCTTGCATTTGGTTATATATATTCCACTTACAAGTGACAGTAATTGTTTTCTCCTTCTGGCTTACATAGCTTCATATAATCCTCTACAATTCTGTCCATGTTGTCGTGAGTGGCAAGAGTTATTACAGCCAAATTGTATTCCATTATGAATATATACCTTCTCATCTGTTCTCGGATACTTGTGTTGTTTCCATAATTGAGCTGCTAGTCTGCAATCAACATAGGTGTGTGCCACCAAAAATGGATAAGAGATATGCCTTAGATAAAGGAATACTTATTCTCACCCATCCCTAGCAAACTGGTTTTGGGTTCCTGGCAAATTCTCTTATCTGTAATGGCAGCCCCCTCCCTAATGTACTATGTTTGAATCACCAGAGAGACATTTCCCTATAAGATAAAGTGTTTACTCCCACAGGTGTTTTTCTGCTAGATAATGTCTCCCTAACCCATGTACTAAATACTATGGAATCTTGGTGTTACCGTCCCTACTACTGCATTGTAACCATTCCTTTACAAGTATGTAAGGGAGCTTGAAACCTCTAATAATGTCTGAGCACATGCTTACTAAGTTCTGCTCTATGATGTGAGTCTGTCTCTGTCTCAGGCCATCTCAATCACTTCCATTCATTCTTCTTCCCACCCATGTCTTCCAAACACATACGCTTTTATATATTCCTTTGAATTGTTTTAGGTGTTTTGTTTTTTTATTAACCAGATACCTAGAGTGGAATTACTGGATTATAATAGTAGACCTGCTTTTTTAAATTTTAATTTATACATATATATATTTCACATCAATCACATCATTGTGGTTCCTGGGGGTCCCCCACAACCTCCCCTCCCTGGCCACTACAGCTGTTCCTTTCCCGCAGTTGTGTACTTTCATTATTACTGAATCCATTTGGTTTCTGTTTTATTTTCCTTCTGAATTGTTTCTGCCAGTATGATTTCTTTTAGGTACATTCATGTTGCCAGAAAATCATCAAATTTGTCATTTTTTATTGATGCATAATATTCCATTGTTTGTATATATACCATACCTTTTTCATCCAGTCATCTTTTTTGGGGCATTTGGGTTGTTTCCAAGTTCTTGCAATTATAAATAGTGCTGCAATAAATATCCGAGCACAGGTGTCCTGTTGTACCCACATTGAGGTCTCCTTTGGGTAGATTCCCAGAAGAGTGATTGCTGGGTCAAATGGTAGTTCCATTTTCATTAGTTTGAGGGTCCTCCACACTGCTTTCCATAGTGGTTGGACCAGTTTACAATCCCACCAGCAGTGTAAAAGTGTTCCTTTCCACATCCATGCCAGCACTTGTTGTTGTCTGTTTTTTGGATGTGGGCCATTCTTATTGGTGTAAGATGTTATCTCATTGTGGTTTTGATTTGCATTTCCCTTACTGCTAATGATGTTGAACACTTTTTCATGTGCCTGATGGCCATTTGGACTTCCTCTTTGAAAAAGTTTATTTTTAGATCCTCTCCCCATTTTTTAACTGGGTTCTTTGCTCTGTTTTTTTTTAAGTTGTGTGAATTCTTTGTGTATCTTTGTTATCAGACCCTTGTTGCTTCTATGGAGGGCAAAATTTTTTTCCCATTCAGTTGGGATTCTTTTTGTTTTTTCTTTTGTCTCTTTTGCAGTACAGAAGCTTTTTAGTTTCATGTAGTCCCAGCTGTTTATGTTTTCCTTCATTTTTTTGCCATCTATGGATGTGGCCAAAAATGGATTTCTAAATTGTAACTCATGGTTTTGCCCAGGTTTTCCTCTATGTATTTTATGGTTTTGGGTCATAAGTCTAAGTCTTTTATCCATTTTGAGTTAGTTTTTGTACATGGTGTGAGGGAGGTGTCTTGGTTCATTTTTTGGCATGTGTTGTTCCAGGTTTCCCAACACCAATTATTGAAGAGGCTGTCTTTGTTCCAATGTAAGTTTTTTCACTCCTTTGTCAAAGATTAGTTGATTATATATGTGTTACTTTATTTCAGGGGATTCGGTTCTGTTCCATTGGTCTGATTGTTTTTATACCATACCAGGCTGTTTTAATTACTATGGCTTTGTAGTATAGTTTGAAGTCTGGAATAGTGATTCCTTCATTCTCTCCTTTCCTGGTCAGGAGGTTTTTAGATAATCGAGGTCTTTTGTTATTCCATATGAATCTCTGTAATTTTTGTTCTATATATTTGAAGAATGTTGTTGGAATCTTTATAGGGATTGCATTGAATTTGCAGATTGCTTTTGGTAGGATGGCCATTTTGATGATGTTAATTCTTCCAATCCATGAGCAGGGAATGTTTTTTTCATTTCCTTATGTCTTCTTCTATCTCCTTTAACAGGGTTTTGAAGTTTTCCTTATATAGATCTTTCATGTGTCTTGTTAGGTTTACCCCTAGGTATTTTTTTTTTCTGTGCAATGGTAAGTGGGATTTTTTTTTTATTTCTTCTTCTGTTTGACTTTTTGTGTAAAGGAAAGCTTCTGTCTTCTGTGTGTTGATTTTGTAACCAGCTACTTTGCCAAACTGGTTTATTGTTTCAAGAAGTTTTTCTGTGGATTTTTTTTGGTTCTCTACATATAGAATCATGCCTTCTGCATATAATGAGAGCTTCAGTTCTTCTTTCCCTATCTGTACTCCTTTTATATCTTTCTCTTTTCTTATTACCCTTGCTAGAACTTCCAGTACAATGTTGAAAAGTAGTGGAGAGAGCGGGCATCCTTGCCTGGTTCTGGATCTTACTTGGAACGATTTTAGGTTTTCTCCATTAAGATGATGTTTGCTGTAGGTTTGTCATAGATGGCTTTTATTATGTTGAGCTATGTTCCTTTTATCCCCAAATTTTCAAGAGCTTTTATTATAAATGGGTTTTGAACTTTATCAAATGTTTTCTCTGCATCTATTTATATGACCATATGGTTTTTTGTTTTCTCCTTATTGATGTGGTGGATTATGTTAATTGATTTTCGAATGTTGAACCATTCCTGTGCTCCTGGGATAAATCCCACTTGGTCATGGTGAATAATGCTTTTTATACATCATTGGATTCAATTTGCCAAGATTTTGTTTAAAATTTTTGCATCCATGTTCACTAGGGAAATTGGTCTATAGTTTTCTTTCTTTGTGCTGTCTTTATTTGCTTTTGGTATGAGAGTGATGTTTGCTTCATAGAATGTGTTTGGCAGTTTTCCTTCTTTCTCAATGTTTGGAAAAGTTTTAGTAGTGCGGCATTATTATGTCTTTGAATATCTGGTAGAATTCATTTGTGAAACCATCTGGTCCTGGGCTTTTGTTTTTAGGTAGAGTTTTGATGACTGCTTTAATCTCGCTGCTTGTGATCAGTTTGTTTAAGTTCTCCACTTCTTCTTCATTTACTTTTGGGTGGTTATATCTTTCCAGGAATTTGTCCATCTCATCCAGGTTGTTGTATTTGTTTGCATATAGGTGTTCATAGTAATCTGATTATCTTTTGGATTTCTGATGTGTCTGTTGTATTTTCTCCTTTTTCATTTGTAATCCTGCTGATTTGAGTGTTCTCTCTTCTTTGTGAGGTTTGCAAGGGGTTTTTCAATTTTATTTATTTTTTCAAAGAACCAACTTTTGGTTTTGTTCATTTTCTCAATAGTCTTTTTACTATCTAGATTATTTATTTCTGCTTTTATTTTTATTATTTCTTGTCTTCGGTGAGTTTGGGTTTTTTTTTTTTTGTTGTTGTTGTTGTTCTTTTTCTAGCTCATCAAGTTGGGAGATTAGGTTATTTCTTTGGTTGTTTTCTTGTTTTTTGATATGAGCCTGCATTGTTATGAACCTTCCTCTTAAAAATGCTTTTGCTGAGCCCCAGACATTTTGGAATGTTGTGTCTTCTTTGTCATTTGTTTCAAAGAAGGTTTTAATTTCTTCCTTAATTTCCTCAGTTACCCAGTCTTAGTTTAGTAACATGTTGTTCAGTCTCCATGTGTTGGACTTTCTTCTTGCTTTCTTTTCATTGTTGATTTCTAGTTTAATGCCTTTGTGGTTGGAGAAAAGAGTTGGTACTATTTTAATCTTTGTATACCTGTTAGTGTTTGCCTTATGTCCTAATACATGGTCGATTTTTGAGAATGATCCATGTGCATTTGAGAAGAAGGTGTAGTCTTTGTAGTCTTTTCCTTGTGGGTGTAGTGTCCTGTAGATATCTATTCGGTCTATACTGTCTAGTTCTTCATTTAGGGCTTTTGTGTTTTGCTTAGTTTTTGTCTGTTAATCTGTTCTTTGGTGAGAGTGGTGTGTTGAAATCACCTACCACATATGTGTTCTCCCCAATGTCTGTTTTCAGTGCTGTTAGTAGTTGTTTGATGAATTTTGGTGCTCCCCTCATTTGGTGAGTATATGTTAATAATTGTTACATCTTTGTTATGTAATGACCCTTTTTAACAATATGTAGTAACCTTTTTTTATCCCTTGTCACATTTTTAGCTTAAAATCTACCTTATCTGCCATTAATATGGCTACTCCTGCTTTCTTCTTGGGCCATTTGCTTGTAGCGCTTTTTTCCAGCCGATTACTTTTAGTCTGTGCTTATCTTTCATGTTTAAGTGTGTTTCCTTCAGGCAGCAGAATGTTGGGTTTTGTTTTTTGATCCACTCTGCTACTCTGTGTCTTTTGATTGCTGAATTGAGACGTTGACATTTAGGGTGATGATTGATACTTGTTCCATTGTTGACTTTTGGAGGGTCATTTGGAGGTTAGGGTTTCCTTTTTTTTTTCTGATACTTGAGATTCTGAAGTCGGTTTTTTGGTTGTCATTTTGAGGTTCTGGTTAGCTTTCTTGCTTTGGACTGTTTATTCTTCTGTTGGTTTTAATCTGAGGGCTTCTTGCAAGATTTCTTGGAGTGGTGGTTTAGTTGCAGCATATTTCTGGAGGCTTTGCTTGTCTGTGAAGGTTTTTATTTTTCCTTCATAGAGGAAAGAAAGCTTTGCAGGATAGAGTAATCTTGGCTGGCATTTTTTATCTTGGAGTTTTTTTTTATATGACTCCATGCTCTCCTTGCTTGTAGTGTCTCTTCAGAGAAGTCTGAGGTCAGCCTAATAGGTTTTCCTTTGTATGTTATCTGTTTCTTTTCTCTAGCCAATCTCATTTTTTCCTTATGGTGGACTCCTGGGAGTTTTATGATGATGTGTCTTGCTGTGGTTTTTCTTTCGTTGATGTAGTTTGGTGTTCTTTTGGCTTCCTGGATGTCAAATCTCATTTCTTCAGGATTGGGAAGTTTTCTTCCATTATTTATTTAAACAGCCTTTCAGTACCCATATGTTTCTCTTCTCTTTCAGGGACACCCATAACTCTTATGTTTCCTCTCTTTGAGGAATCAGACAGATCTCTGACCTTTTCTTCAATTTTCTTACCTTGTGTCTTTCTTTCTCTGTCTTTCTTCTTCCTCTCAATTTCAGTGTCCTCCAGCGTACTTACTCGTTCTTCAATTTCATCCAGTCTGCTTCCATAACTTTTCCCTGCATTTTTGAGCTTTTCTGTTGCTCCCTTTAGATTTTGCGTTTCTTTCTGCATCTTGCTCAGGTATTCAATTTTATTCTTCAATTATTTTATCTTTGTTGATGTGTTTCTTTCTTGATGTTTTGCATTTCTTCTTCCAACTTATTCAGTTTCTCTGCCATGCTCACTTCTTTTTCTTTATGTTTTTCTAATTCTTCCCTTAGCTCTTTGAATGCTTGTAACATGCAAAGGTTCAGCTCCTTGTCTGGGAGGTGGCACATTTCTTCAATGTTATATTTGTTGGTTTCTAGAGTTTGTGTTTCATTAGGTGGTGTATTGGTTTCTGTGGAGCTTGGTGGGGTGTTTGCCTTTTTCCTCTTTCCTGTGCTTTGCTTTCATACTTCTTCCACATATTGAGCGACTATGGCTCTAGTATTGGCTAGCATGATGATTGGAGTCTCCTGGTAGTTTGTAGTTGATTCTGTCTTTGTGTCTGTGTAGCTGAGGTAAGTAATTTTTTCTTTCCTTTGGCAAATTTGGGTGAGTGATAAGTGTATGTGATTGCTATGGTAGACTGTCTTCTTTTCTCATAATTTATGCCTTATAGGCTTATTGGACAACACCTCAATTCTGCGTTCCCCTAAGAAAAGTTATAATTAGTAGATGCTATAGGGCTTCTTCTGTGGTTCTTTATGGAGGAGGAGTATAGATGTCTTTTTATGTTGTTCTTCTTTATTTATAGTTCGGTTTTTTCTGCGCTTGGACTGCAAAGCGCTCCAGGTCCCTCTCGGGTGGCTAGGCTGCTGGTTGTACCCCTCCCTCACCTGGGGCCTGGATCGCTGTCCCTATTTTCTGGACTGGTGGGGCCTTTTTGGTGTGCAGTCTCTCAATAGTAGACCTGCTTTAAAATTTTTGAAAAACCTCCATTCTGTTTTCCATTCTTACCAGCAGGATGGCAAGTTTGATCTTTATCTTCATGCTCATCAACACCAGTTGTTTCTAAACTTTTTGACAAGGCTCTTTCTTGCAGGTTTGAACTGGTCTATCATTGTGGTTTTGATATCCCTACTTATTAGTGATGACGAATGTTTTATCAGTCACTTGTTATTGATGTGTGTATCTTCTCAAAAAATTGAATCTTTGATCATATCAATAGATCCTGTGAAAGCATTTGACAAAATTCAACATCTATTTATGATGAAAGTCCTAGAATCTGGGGATAGATAAAAATGTACCTTAACATAATAAAAGCAATTACAAAAAAAACACACTGCCAGTATCTTAAATGGGGAAAAAATGAAAACCTTATTTAAATATTTGGAACAGGGCAAGTCTGTTCAGTTCACCACTGCTTTTCAATAGAGTTCTATAAGTGCTAGCTAGAGCAATTAGGCAAGAAAAAGGTATATAAGAATCCAAATAGGGAAAGATAAGTAAAACTATCACTGTTTGCAAATGATATGATATATAGCTAGAGAAGAGAGGGAATCATAAGAATTCTACAGAAAATCTAATGAAAATAATAAACCCTTACAGTAAGGTAACCCTTACAGTAAGGTAGTAAACTACAAAATCAATATACAGAAATCAATAGTCTTTTGAAAAAGAAGAGATAAAGAAAACTACCCCACTCACAAGTGTATCAAAAATTAAATACATGATAATAAACTTAGAAAGGATGTAAAAAAGCTATGTAAAGAAATGCATAAACACTTTAAAAGAAATAAAAGACCCAAAGAAATGGAAAAATATCCCCTGAAAGAATTGTTAATTGAAAGAATTAACATTGTCAAAATGGCCATTCAACCAAAAGCAATCTACAAATTCAACACAATTTCAATAAAAACCTCAATGTCATTCTTCAAAGAAATTGAAAAAAAAACACTAAAATTCATTTGGAACAATAAATAATTGCCAAAGTTTTCTTGGATAAGAGAAGAGGGGATGGAGAGGGGACTTTAAATTGCATTACAACACTTAGTAATTAAGATGGCATGGTACTGGAACAAAAACAGACACACAGCCAATGGAACAGAATGAAAACCCAGAAATAAAGCTGCACATATATGTCCAGTTAATCTTTGATAAAGGAGCAAAGAATATACACTGAAACAAGGATAGTCTTCAATAACGGGTGCTAGGAAAACTGGATTGCTATTTACAAAAAAAAGTGAATTAAGACTACCCCTCTTACCATACACAAAAATCAAAATTGATAAAAGACTTGAATGTAAGACCTAAACTATAAAATACATAGAAGAAAATAGGGGCAAAAGACCTCAGGAACCACTTTCAAGACATATCTACAGATGCTATCAACTTGAAAGAAAACATAGACAGCTAGGACTACATCAAATTAAAAATTAGAGCAAAAGAGACAATAACCAAAACAAAAAGACACCTGGCCAAATGGGAAAAATTTTGTCCTCCATACAAGTGATAAAGGTTTGAAAACAAAGATCTACAAAAAACTCACATAGCTTAACAAAAATGTTAAAATATTCAGTCAAAAAATGGCATGAATAACTAAAAAGGTACTACATATGACCACTAGGCATATGAAAAAATGCTTGCTATTACTTATAATCAGGGAAATGCAAATCAAAACCACAATGACATACCACCTTATACCAGAAAGTATGGCCCATTTCAAAATTTTAAAAAATGGGCAAATAGGCAACAACCAGTGCTGGCATGAATGTGGAGAAAAAGGAATACTTTTCCACTTCTGTTGGGAATGCAAACTGGTCCAGCCACTATGGAAAACTTTGTGGAGGACCTTCAAACTGCTGAAAATGCAACTCCCTTTTCATCCAGCAATCCCACTTCTAGGAATCTACCCAAAGGTTATAAACACTCTAATCCAAAAAGACACCTGTACCTGGATGTTTATTGCTCCACTATTTACAATAGTCAAGATGTAGAAACAACCCCAACTAGATTAATGGGTCAGTGAATTGTATATTTACACAAGGGATATTTTCAGAAATCAAAAAAGAAAAATGCATTTTTGGTAACATGGTTGAACCTAGAAGGAATCATGTTAGTAGATATAAACTAGAAAAAAAGAGAAATATTAGCTGATCTCACCTAGATCTGGGATATAGGGAAAACAAACAAATAAATGGAGAAGTAAAATTTTACATCAACAAACTTACAGCAGAACTAAAGTATAAAGCAAGAGGGGAGGAGGGCCAGTGAAAGAGAGGTAGGGATGAGCACAAGACATTATGATGATGGATCACAAAGATGTGAGATTTATATATAAATAAATTACTTAATATTAAAAAAAGAGAAAAAAGATGATGGTTCATTGATGACAAAGTGGTGGAAGAACCTTGGGGTATGAAATTAAATAAAAATAAAGTGAAATAGCAGGTTCTCTGAAGGTATAATTTATCAATGGAATGATGAACTTTTTCTTAAAAAAAAAAATAATATGAATTTGGATTGCCTGACTTTGAGATACTACTAGGGTAGCATTTTTACTTTTTTGTTGTTGTTGTTGAATACATGAGAGGAAATGTCCTTCTTGAAGTATATGTTCAAGAAAAATTTAATGCTTTCTGTACAAGTAGATTTTGGTTAGTATTCTCTGATGAGTAAAGAAGGAACACATAAATTATAGTTTTGTGGAAAATATTTGTGTACAATAGATTTCTGGTCTGTCTAATGTTTCAGAGGACTATGGGTATAAAAATATTTATAAAATATAATAAATCTATAACTTGTATAAAAATTGACTATGTAGCACTTTTGTTTAATTTTTTGATTGGGTCTTAATTTTTTGCTGTTACCAAGTTATATGAGCTTTTTCTATTTCTTGGATTTTACCCCTTCTTCATATGTATAATATAAAAATATTTCCCCCTACTCTGTATGTTGTCTTCTGTTTGAATGATAGATTATTTTTCTGTGCAGGCATTTTTTTTAGGTTTTTTTTGTGTTCATTTTTTAAAAAAATGATTGTATACCCCATCATTGTATACCCCAGGGTTCTCCCACTACCTTGTCACCTGTCAACCATCATCTTAATCTCTTGTGCCCATCCCTCCCTGATTTTACCCTCTTGCTCTATTCTTCAGTTCTTTTAACCATTTTAAAATTTACTTGTCCCTTTGTTTGTTTGTTTTCCCTATATTTTATATATAAGGGAGATCATCTATGGAAAGCTGTGTGGAGGACCCTCAAATTGCTGAAAATGGAACTACTATTCCATCTTTTTCTTTCCAGTTATCCTAATATGATTCCTTCTAGGTCTATCCATGATGGATGCATCAAATTTGTCATTTTGTTTAGAGACTAGGCCTCACTATGTTGCTCAGGGTTGTCTCAAACCTGAGAACTCAAGTGATCCCTAGCCTCAGCCTCCCAGTAGCTGATATGTGTGCCACCACATCTGGCTAAATTTGTTGTTTTTTATTGCTGAGAAATATTCCATTGTGTACATATACAACAGATTTCTGATCCATTCATCCATCGGTTTGGGGACATTTAGATTATTTCCATATCCTTGCTATTGTAAATAGTGGTACAACAAACATCTAAGTATCCTTCTGAATTTTTTTTTTTTTTTTTTGTATTCTTTGGGTAGTTTCCCAGAAGTGGGATTACTGGATGAACTAGTAGTTCCATTTTCAGCAGTTTGAGGGTCCTCCACACAGCTTTCCACATGGCAGGACCAGTTTGCATTCCCACCAACAGTGTAAACGTGTTCCTTTTCCCCAACTCCTTGCCAGCACTTTTTGGTGCCCTTTTTTTTTTAATATGGGTTTTTCTTACTGGTGTGGGGGTGGTATCTCCCTATGGTTTTGATGTTTATTTACTTTTGTTGTTTCCATTTTCCCCAAGACAACACTGAAGTTTTGTCTCTCAATGTTTTGCCTATTTTTTATCTACGTAATTGAGTTTTCAGACTATATCCATGTAGTCAATCTATTTCGTGTTGTGTACAGTGTGAGATAGGTGCCTAGGCCATTCAAAAGAGTTTGAATGTCCATTTTTTTTCTAGCTCTTTGGTCATAGGTTAGCTATCATATTTAGTATGATTTTATTTCTGGATACTCAAGTATTTTCCTCTGTGTTTAGTCATTTTTTTTATTCTAACACCTTATTGTATTGATTATCATAGTTTTGGTGTATATTTAGATTTCTGGGAATATGATACTTTTCATCCTTTTTTAGTCAGAATTTCTTTGAATAATCAGTGTCATTTGTGATTAGATGCAAATTTTGACATCTATTCTAGTTCTTTGAATAATAACATTGAAACAATGATAGGATTGCTGCATTTTTTTTTCAGTCAGATAGTCATTTTCACAATGATTGCTTCTCTAATGCATGAACAGAATATATTTTCCCATTTCTTTTACATCTTCTATTATATTTAACAACGACTTACACATTTCTTTGTACACGTCTATCAACTCTTTGTTAAGTTTTTCCCTAGGTATTTTATTCATTTTGATACAATTGTATATGATTTAAAAAAAATCCTTTTTAGTTCATTGTTTGCATATAGGAAGGCAACAAATTATCCTTTAATTTATTTTTATCTTTAGCATTTTTCATAAATTGGAGTATAATTGTTTTACACCCTTGCCAGTGTTTTGAAAGTATAGAATTTTCCCTCTCAGAAGTAGTCACAATGGCACTCCTGCGACTGAAATACCCATTGACTTCACCATACTTCTTGTGCACTCCCTCCCATCCTCATCCCACCTACTTCTCTTTCCCCAGATAATCACAGACCTATCATGAGTTTTCAAAGGTTGGTTTCAAAGTTTGTCTTTTTCTCATAATTTGTTTTTTCTTTAGTTCACATATATGACATGTCCAGTATTTATCTTTCTCTTTCTGACTAATTTTGCTTAACATAATCTCTTTTAGTTACATTCATGGTGATGCCACATCTTCTTGATCCATTCATCTATTTTTGAGAATTTAGATTGTTTCTAAATTTTTATTATTTTCTTCCACTTAATAGCATTTTAGATTTTCTCTTTCCTTTTCTAGTTCCTCAAGAAGAGAGACTAGGCTGTTTTATTTATTTACTCTTTTTTTTATGGAAGAGGTTGATTGTGTTTTGATGTATACCAGTATTGTTATTTACTTCCCTCCTCATACTGCTTCTATTGTAATCAATAAATATTGGATGATATTGTCCTCATTATTATTTGTCTCAAATCATTTTTCAATTTACTGATCCAATGCCCTTAGAGTAGTGTGTTCTTCAGTTGTTATATATTAAATGAGTTCTTTAATTTTTTGGTAGTTGATTTCCAGTTTGATACATTTATGTTCAAAGAAGATGCTTGATATAATTTCAGTGTTTATGGATTTGCTGACATTTTTTTAAAATTTTATTTATTATATTTCACATAATTTCATTCCCGGGGGGTCACCCACCACATCCCCTTCCCACCCACTCCAGCTGGTCCCCACTCTCCCCTTGTGCAGTTTCATTTGGTTGACCATATATTAGTGAAGCCATTTGGTTTCTGTCCTTTTCTATCTGGCTCATTTCTGCTAGAATGATTTTTTCTAGGTACATCCAGGTTTCCATAAATTCAGCAAATTTGTCATTTTTAATTGATAAGTAGTACTCCATTGTGTATATATACCACATCTTTTTCATCCACTCATCTGTTCTGGGTCATTTGGGTTGTTTCCATGACCTTGCTATTACAAATAGTGCTGCAATAAACATCTGAGCACAGTATCCTTTTGTACCCACATTGAGGTCTCCTTTGGGTAGATTCCCAGAAGTGCGACTGCTGGGTCAAATGGTAATTCCATTTTCATTAGTTTGAGGGTTCTCCATACTGCTTTCCATAGTGGCTGGACGAGTTTACATTCCCACCAGCAGTGTAGGAGTGTTCCTTTCTCTCCACATCCACGCCAGCACTTCTTGTTGCCTGTTTTTTTGATGTGGGCCATTCCTACTGGTGTAAGGTGGTATCTCATTGTGGTTTTGATTTGCATTTCTCTGATTGCTAGTGATATTGAGCAGTTTTTCATGTGTCTGTTGGCCATTTGTATTTCCTCTTTGGAGAAATGTCTTTTTAGTTCTTCTCCCCACTTTTTGATTGGGCATCTTGTTTTGTTTTTGTTTATTTGTGTGAGTTCCTTGTAGATCTGTGTTATTAATCCCTTATCACTCTTGTGGAGGGCAACATTTTTTTCCCATTTGGTTGGGCTTCTTTTAGCTTTTTCTTTTGCTGACATTAGTATTATTGCCCGATGTATAGTTAGTTAATGAAAATGACTCATTCACTTGATCAGATTGTATATCTGGACTTCTTCATGTGTAGTGTTCTGTGAATGTCCACCAGGCCCATTCTTTATTTTAGTCAGCTTTATCCCTTTATATTTTTTATTACATTGATGAGGGTGGGATTTCAAAGTTTAGAAAAACATACATTCTCTCCAGTGTTGGTTCTCAGCTTTCAGAGTTGATAGTAATTGTTAAATTTATACTGAAGCTCCTTCATTTGGTGAGGACATATATTTATGTTTTGTTTTCCTGGTGTATTTTTCCCTTAAAAATTATACTGTGTATTCCTCTGTCTCATGTTATCTGTACCTATCACCTTTTCAGCTATTCTGTCCTTTCTTTTTCGTGGACTCTTAAAATTTTCACTACAATATATGATATATTTTGCTGTAGGTATTAATTTATTTTTGTACCTAAGTATACTTTTAGTTTGTGGTGATATACTTTTAGTTTGTGTTGATACCCAAATTGTGACTTAAACGGGTTGGTGTGTATGTTTTTGCTATTAGAATGTTGAGTGAGTGAAAATTTACAATAATTACTAGAATTTCTGGGAAACCTGCAGAGTGTCATGAGGGATTCTAGAAACTTCGAAGATAGCAGAAAGTCTATCTATCTATCTATCTATCTATCTATCTATCTATCTATCTATCTATCTATCTATCTATCTATCTATCTATCTATCTATCTATCTATCTATCTATCTTTCTATCTATCTATCTAATGATTATAACATAGCAAAGTAGTAGGGTGATAGTAGACATATAACTACAGAAATATCAATGGATAAAAAAGAAATAGTTACTTATATCTTTTCTTCAGTTAAGAGAACATGAAAGGAAAGAATAACAGGGTTGTGAGAATAATCCTAACACAAAATTTTATGCTGTGTGGTTCTCAGAGGTAAATCATGTTTTATTAACAAAAGAGAATATAAAGAGAACTTGAGGAGAAGTTAAAATGAAAAGATTTAATATAGTGCTTATGACAACGGACTTTGAATATGTCAAACCAAGATTGAGTATAAACTCCATCATTCATTCAACGTGACCATGAAAAGTTACTTTGGTTTTATAAAGCTCTGGTTCCTCTCCTCCAAAATTATGATAATAGCATTTCATGAGATTTTTTTGTTATGAATGAAATGTATCTCAATAAACAAAAACAGTACTATTTGGATAAATAATTACTAATGCCAGTACATGTCATGGGAGATAGCCTTTTAGTAACAACAAGGATATGTGGCAGATAACTTAATTAGGGCTATATGTCCAATGAGAAAGAAGAAAGGATTATGTCAGGATGAACTTATATCTGATAAAGGGGAGCACTGAGTAAGCTCAACTTCTTACAGAACAGTATAGGAACAATATACATGTTCAGTGCTATATTTGGGATACTGCTTTGTCTGTGTGGGGCACAGTAGAGTTGTCACATGCTGGGATATATGGTGATTTCACAGTTTGGAGATGACACAAGTCAGTATGTTAGGTGAAAAATTGCACAATTATCTTTATATGAAATAGACCTTTATCTTTATTTCAGATGGAGTGGTAGCAAAGACTAATTTGTCATTCAGTAAACCAAAAAATAAGAATATCAGAGGCGGGGTACCTAGTAAAGTTGAGAAAATGAGGAATTGGATCACATGAAAGCTGTCAACAACTTGTTGATTCTTTACAGATAAAATTTGAAGGAACGAGTATTTTCTTTAGTATTAGAAATATAGTAATATTTTATCTGGATAAGTATATAAAAGTGTATATTGATCCACCTATATTTTCTCTAACAATACAACAGTTCATTTGCATTAACAAAACCAATCAGGTACTTTTATTGTTCTATCTCTTTACAAATTTGTCATGACCTTGAGCAGTTAAGATGGTCAGCAGCAGTATAATTTGGTCACTTAAATAAAAGTGACCTCTTTTCTTATGTGTCATTCATTTTCCCTTATTTTGATTGCTAGAGAAGACTTTTCCTCCATTCTGTCCTCTTCTGGGTATGAAGATATAAATGCTGAATTACTCAAACTTAGGTAACCCTTAGGATATTTTTTAAGCAGCAGGAAACAGGACTATCTGGCTGTGCAGATAATGATATCAGCTGCTTCCTTCCAAAACAACAGGTGCTTTGGCATAAAAATGTATATCATCATACTGAGATGATGACATCAGTTCATACTTCAGCTTAATTATAAACTACCTCCATTAATCCTCAAATAATTAAACATTTTGTGTGTGCTGCAAGGTGAAACATAAAGTTAAAGGTTTCTAATATTTTATTGCAAGAGTTTGAAAACATTTTCTTGACAATGAATTTCTTTGTCCACCAACAGAATAAAACTGAAATAATAGTTAAAATCATATTTTGCTTCTATCAGAGGAATACAAATAATAAGGTTACTAATGAAATGTAATATTTTGTATGTTTGTATGAGCTTAGGACCATAACTTGAATGCTTGGAGCCATAGAAGTTATATATGACTAAGACATTGGCCAAATGATTTCAATATAAAACAAAATATTTAAATTAATATCATTAATATTTCAATTTTTAAAGTAATGTCATCTACTTATATTTGCATTTCTTAAAAAGAAGCAACTATTCCCACCTAGTATGTATAGAATCTGAAGTATATTGTGAAAATTAAGTATATGTTCTTGGTAAAAAATTATGCAGCAATATTGAGCTTATTGCTAATATTTTTGATATTTGAAAAAATCAGTGAAATATTGTTGTCATATATAATCAAACTTAAAACATTACAAAATGTAAAACCTTTTAGATTCTGTAAAGGAATGCAACAAATAAAATTACTGTTACTTCATTTGACTTTAAAGTATATCGCTGACATTGTTTAAAATATTTGCTACTTTCATGAGCCAGATGTGTTTCTAAGCAAATTACTTATATGGAATATATCCAATGACATAGCCATTTAAGAATCAATAAATTATGCCTTTGTCATTTATTGTTGGATAAGACTTTAAAGGGACATCTTCGACATGCATACAAGTATCCCAGCACTTAGTAATTACATTAACAATTTACTACTGATGATTTTGTAGGGGAATTAGAGGAAGTGGTCTATAACATTGCTTTTAGCATAGAAGTTGTTATCCTTACATATTTCAATTTTTTCTACATGCACTAAAAAGCCCAGCTCTATAGATTATGCAATTGATATAACAACTGAACAATGTTATTCTTAAGCAAATTCCCTCATTTTTTAAAAATGTAGCTAGTTAATAAGACTTTTTCCTCTCGGCAGGCATATGATGACAAATTCTTATAAGAAGAGTTTTATTCTTTGCAAGTAAAACTCAAACTGGAAATTTTCTGTGGATTTAGCTGAAACATTTGGGTGACCATATGGAGCTCTCTGTGGCGCCACGGGACCATGCAGCTATGAAATCTGATCACTATCTCCCCAGTGACAGCTGGGCCTTTACTCCATCAGAAAATTTTCAGACTTCTAATTTGTCATAACTACCTCCTGTGGAAAGGAAATATGTTATGTAGCCAGATTAAAACAAAAACAAAAACACAAACAAAATAGTAACCAGCACAGTAAATGGTTAAATCCTTTGCTACATGTTTATGACTCACTGATGCAACTTCCACACCACAAACCTTTGGAGTCTTGTTCTGTGAGGCATAGTCAATTACTCCATCCACTCAAAAGCCATTATTCATGGAAGGAAGTGTATCCAAAGAAAGATTCTATCACAGAGCTCAACATTTTAAACATATTTCACTTGTAGTTCTCAAAATGTCAGTGACATCACTGAGATTTCATCCGAATTCCATTGACCTATTGATTTATTTTGCTCAATGGCGCTTTTGGTAGTTTTATATTAACCTATGGTTCCCAGTCCCTGCTTCCTTCTACATAGTGAGCACAAAGCTGTCCTCCTTTTGCAATTATTTCAATATTTTCAGCAGCTTTTAGGCTTACCAAGTCCTCCTGCAGCTCCCCAATGAGAGATATGCTACTGTCTGCTTATAAAACTTATCTGAAATATCTTCTTGGGAATCCTCTCATAAACATTTCCATCATAGAAATAGTCCTGAGGATAAATTTTATAAATTTTCCTCAATCCAACTCTTTTTGAAGACATAACTTTAATAAGTGGCTTCAACTTTGACTTACATAGGTCTTATGTGTTTAATAACATTGTTTTCTTTAAAAATATCACCTGTGTTTGACTTTCTAAGTGAATGTGCTACCAAAATCTTTAGTTCAATATTTCAATGCACCAAAACTTTTTGACAGTCTTTCCTTCACCTCTATGTTGATTCATTTCTTTTTTAAATGATTTATTAAAAAAGCCATACTTATTATGCCTTTTAGATGTAGCTCCTTAAAAGTCACTGAATTAATATTGGTTTGCATGATGTTTCCCTTATAGAATTATTGATCTATTTTTATATTAGCTCTGCAGAGATTATGGTTTTATAATGCATTCATTTCCAGTTGCTCTTATATTTTATAAGTTAACACTCTAAAACCTATTCATGATTATTTCACAGTCCAGTTCAAACAATAATGGATAGTAGTAGTACTACCACCAGCAGGAGATGTTACAGTAATAATATAACTTAAATCTACTCAGCACTTAGTATATGTCTGCCACTAATCTATATGCTTTAGGCAAAATAACTTATTTACAATCTACAGCATCCATGTGGGATTGACAAACTTAATGCCAGTCTAATTTTAGAGATGAAGAAGTTGAGGTACTATTTGACCAACATTAAACAACTTGTAAATCTCAGAGTCAATACTTGATGTGAGAGTTGAGAACCATTGTTATTATCTACTACACTGTGCCACATCTCAAACTAAAAATATAGGAAATTGGCTTAACACCAAAATCAGCAGAAAACCAAAAAAATGCATTTTATTAGTTCTGAACCTTTAAACTAAAATGGTAACACTGATGAAATCATCTGTTCTAAGTCTCTATTACCTCATTTATAAAGATAAAATGAATAAAACCGTTCCTTTGCAGAACTATAATATTAAGGTACAACATATTTACAGTATTAAGATATGAGTTATAATAATTTACTGTCATACATAAAGGTCACTTTACATAGCCCATTTATATTAATATTTAAAAAAATTACATTGCTGAAATTGCTTCCTTATATACATCTTTAAGTCCATCTGGCATTCCACTTTCTATTACATGCTCTTTATGATATCACTTACTCTAATTGTTTTATTTTCTTCTAGTCCTTTGAATAATGCCATTTAAGCAATGATAAGGTTTCTGCATTTTTTTCAGTCAGATGGCCATTTTAACAATGATTGCTTCTCCAATGCATAGAAAGAATATATTTTCTCATTTCTTTACATCTTGTATTAGTTTAACAATGGTTATACTTTTCTTTGTACAGGTCTTGTCAACCCTTTTTATGATAACAACTTATTTGTTCTATATGTAGTCATTACATCATATAGTTTATTAGCCATTATCAAAATCTCATTTCAAAAAAATATATATAATACTATTACATACTATTTCAGGGTGAGGATTTACTAAGGGCTCGGTATTTAAACCTCCCACCACAGACCTTGTATTGTACTTTAGATATCCCACTTCCAACTTTGCAGTTTTACTTATTTCTTCCAGAATGTTCACTTTGAACTTGCTGTGACCTTGAAGCATATGTAACAAATGAGTGCATTGCGATTCTTAAATTACTATTGACTGAATAACTAGAACCTAGAAATTAGTCAAGTGGATACATGAAAATGGCCATTATTGCCCTCCTCTTCTAAAGGAACCTATCTTCTTGGAACACGTCTCCTTAAATCTCATTTAATCTCTAAATATAAGCTAAAACAAAGTCATATTTATATCCTGAGGATAACTGAAAACTAGTTATTCCTTTCCAGGGAAAAGGATGAAAGTTATTTGATGATGTTAACTCTCTTCATTTTATGCCCTGAATATTAAATGTTGTGAGATAAAGTTAAAAGTTAATTGCAGCGAAATATTTATATTAGATGACAGAGGTATGATAAAGGAAAGAAAATTAAATGTTTTATATATGACATGTATCACAAAGTCAAAACATTTCATAATGAGATAATTGTCATGTTTTGAAGCATATTTATAATGTGCATCCATTACCCATTACATACTTACCTTACCCTCAGTTTCCATGGTGGCATAAACCAAAACCTTCATTTCTAAAGCGTTTGACCCATTAGCATATTTGTCTGAATTGTGCTGTTATAGTTTTCTATTAACTTTAATGACAGGATATGATAGCATAAGAGACATTCTAAGGGATCTATTGTATTCCAGACACACTCTTCCTTAAGTTCATTATCTAGTATCAAATAAATTCCTTTTGTACTCTGACCTGCAAATAACTCACTTCTTTGCCTGTTGGTGAGGTGCCCAAAGTGAAATTTTTTCTAACAGTGAAATTTTTTTCATTCAACAGACTTATTCTTAGGTCTCCTGATAGAAGTAAAAGTTCATTTGGAACTAAGACCTCTAGACTAAGAGAACAAGAGGTCTTGGAGATGGGAAACAAAATTTTTTGCCAATGGAACATTAATGGTTAATAGTTTTGCCACTCCTATTTCCAATCCTTAATTATGGTCTGTGAGGACCAGAGGAAGAATATTATATATTAGACAGTAATAATGAACATATACTGACTCTTTCACAAGTCATCAATAACACATACATACATAAGTCTTCAAGATCTTATCTAGATGGCATTGTATACTGTGCCATCAAAAGCTTATTCAGCTATTATGGGGAGCTAGCTAATTCAAGATGACAGAGAATATGGTAAGGTCAATTTCATGAGAATGGACATTTAGTTTCATTTTGATTTGTTCTATAATCATGTTTCCTTCTGTCTCTCCCTCTTTTAAAGACCCTAATGATCGATCATATTGACCTCACCCAAGTAATCAAAAATTGGTCATGGAAATATCCATAATTTAATTATACCTTCAAATTTCCCTTTGTGGCAAAAGGTATGTTCACAATTTCCAGTGACTAGGATGTGAATATTTTTAAAGATATTATTTTGCCTACCACAGTTTATTATTTGTACCCCCCAAATTCAAGTTCATCCTATTGCAAATATATATTCAAAATATATTCAGTCTATTAGAAAGTTTACAAATCTTAGTTGATTACATCAAGTAAAAACATAAAATCTCATCAGTACAAAAGTCTGAAAACTAATCTTCACAAAATAACCCAAATTGGGTATAAGTATAATGCACCCTGTTACAAAATTTCTCACCATTTGTAGAATTTGATTTA
This sequence comes from Uropsilus gracilis, assembly GCA_004024945.1. Lineage (NCBI taxonomy): Eukaryota > Metazoa > Chordata > Mammalia > Eulipotyphla > Talpidae > Uropsilus > Uropsilus gracilis. The sequence goes on along the minus strand of PVHY01001508.1, from coordinate 98,441 downwards.
ACTGCTCCTAAATTTTAGTAATGGAAAAGTCATTGATTAGCAATTATGGATATCCTTTCTGAAAAGAAAAGAGAGAGAGAGAGAACATGTAAAAAAACAATAGGAGTCACTGATCACAAACAAATCAATCTTGTTGGATTACAAGATCTGGGAATAGAAGTTCTACTCTCTGGACTCTAAGGTGTGAAGTATGAGCTCAAGGCACCATCCTTTGCCTATGGCTCCAAATATTTATCATCCTTCTTTTTGAATATATGATGGCATGAAATTGTTGTTGAATACTTTTATCAGTGTCTTTACTGGAGAATTTTGTTCACCCAAAAGTCTTTTACTCCTCTAATCATTTAAATTCAATATGGCAGTGTTTTTCCAGCATAACATTCTTAAGAAACTTGTGTGCTTCTTTTGTCTGCAAAGGAAAATCACACCAACACAAGAGAATATCCTCCATAGAGTTTTCTTATATAATACCATTTTTATCTGACTTCTACCTGCTTGACAAAGGGTATTTATGAGTCATACATGTAACCTAATTTTTTAATCTTAATTATTAGCTAGTAATATTTTTGAGACTACTGTAGTAGTCTCAGTATATAATATACTATTATATATTAGTATACTAATAGTATAGTTTACTTGTGGAACTGCAGGCTTAGTTGCCTGTGGTCCACAGACTCAAGCAATCCCCAGCCTCAGCTTCCCAGGTAGCTAGGATTACAGGTGCGCGCCACCATGCCCAGATATTTTTTGGAACTAGGTCTCACTGTGTTGCCCCAGGTAGGATTCGAACTGCAACCCCAGACTGCACCACCACTCCATAAGCTGACAGAGCTTAGTTAATAATCTTAAAGGCACATTTTGATTTTTTTTTCCTAGAGCCTACCTTATCTAGATGACATCTTAAGAGGAATCTCTTAATTTTAGTGTTTTTGATTTGTTTAGTGTTTCTTTTTTTTTTATTTGCAAAAGTTGATGATCTCCCAACTTATCAAATCTGGGTTCCTCTGTATTTTACTCTTTTTTCTCTTGCACTTTAATATAATCATAAAGAAGAAGCCATGCACAATTCAATTTATCCTAAGATAAATGTTAAGTTCAATCATTTTCAAATTCTACTATTCAGGAAATTATATTACTCATATTTCTGCCACAATAAAATATGGATCTCCTCTTTAATAGTTTGTAATATGTTCCTCTTTTTCTCACAAGTCTTCTCCTCTAGCAACCTAACAATTCATATATTCACTTTAAGTTTGTGGACCACTATTTAGTTATCTGTTGTGATGATTTAAGTTCTCTTTGTCAGGGTCTTTATTTTCTACTGAATATGTAATGATAGAGTTTTTAATGCTCTATTTCTACTAATAGTATGTTCAATGCAATTTTTTAAAATTATATTCTTCAAAATTCATTCAACCTGTTCTTATAACCTAATTTTAACATCATTTTAACATCTTGCAAATTGTTTACAGAAATACTGTATCTTGAAATACCAAAACCGGGTGGATCATGGCTTAGTTAAAGGGGAAAAAATCAGAAAATCAAATATTTAGCATTGTATACAAGGAATTTACTTTGTTTTGGGGGGAATGAGAGGAAAAGATAAAACCATAAGACAGGCCTTGGCAACAGCTGCAATAGAGCTGTTAGGTCTAAATTGAAGCTGTTAACAACATGTAAAATTTTTCTTCAAAGAAGTTCTGGATTTAATTTTAAGGCATTTCAACGGAGTTACTCAAGCTTACCCATATTATTTAGGAAAATACTGACATTATCTTCTTATGATCTTTAATATTTACACAATACCATCACAGCAGCACAACAATTAATCTTTTATTGAACAGTGTAGATTGTACCTTTGACAAATGAATATATCACAGTATATTTAGTGTCATACCCTTATTTTCTTTCTTTCTTGATCCTTTCATCTTTCCCTCCCTGCTTCCCTCCCTTCCTCCCTCTATTTCTTTCATGAGATAGGATTATTTTACATCTTTCTTAAAGATAGGATTTTTTGACAACATAGGATTTCTCTACTCAAGTGTGATCACCATGGCTCTTCCAACACCAAAGCACCCATAGTCCTCCCAATAGTCATTGGTGCTCTTTCCTCCCTTTTCACTCTTTCCAACATGTTACCCCTCTCTCCCCTTCTGGATACCTTACATCTATGGTTAGTTTGTTTGTTTTTCTTTTCTGAGGTTTTGTTTGGTATCTTTGTTTGATATATTCTGCATATAAATGACACAATCTAGTATTTATCTTTCTTCCTCTGGCATGTTTTGCTTAACATATTCCCTCATTCTAACTTCAATTGTCTTGCCACTAATGCCATGATTTTATCTTTTTTTGAATTGTGCATATATAAATGGATCTAGAACATTATATATACCATATATATACCATATATATATATATACCATATATATGCATATATATGTACCCAAGGTATGTAAATAGTAGAAGTGGAATGAACATTTATATATCTATGTCTATATTTATATATCTCTCTCTATATATATATATGCTAACTGTTCAAGATTCTCTTCTATTATTTACAGACCTTGACTACATTATGTATGACTGCAGTAAACATGAGAGTCCAGATTTCATTTATATTTACTGCTTTGTGTTCTTTGAGTAGATATCTAGGGTTGAAATTACTGGATCTTATAATATATGCAATTTTAGCCTTTTGAAGGATATCTGCACTGCATTCGATAAGAGATGACCACTGTAAGAGTGTTGAGTGTTGTTTTTTTTCTCCATAGCATTCCCAACATTTGTAGTTTCTTCTTTTTAGTATGGGCCATTCTCACTTGTGAGAGGTCTAGAAAGTTCTACTGTTCATTTTTTTGTTTGTTTTATTTGGGTTACCTGTTTCCTTTTTTTTTTCTTTTTCTTTTTTGAATTATGTGAGACTTTTTAATGAATAATACTGGGAAAGTTATACTGTGCATGCAAAAAAATGAAAGTAGGATACTATCTCACATTAGACACAAAAGTCAAATCAAAATGCTCAAATAAGGTGTGATACTTAAAATCATATGAAAGGAAAACATGGAAAAATCACTCTATACCAATGATTCACTAAAATGTTTCTGCACAATGAGAGAAACTAACAAAAACAACGAAACATCCATTTAAATGGGAGAAAATATTTATACACTGTACACACTCTTGTTTAATCTTTGCTCATAATTTGCTAACTGATGCATCAAGGAAATTAATAAAAAAATATAGCCATAATTTTCAAGAAGAAAATCAGTTACTGGCAGAGTGTGGAGATGAACATTACAAACTATCGATTCTGGTACTTGGAATATAATAGATATTTTATAAGGTTAATTTTTATCATCTCTTTTCAAAAGTAGAAAAACAATGTCAGAATTTAGTGATGAATACATATTTAAGATCCAGAACACCAAATTATAATTATTTATCCCTTTCTGATTAGTTGCAAGCTGTAGGAGTCTTACAAAATTCCCCTCTTTATTCTTTTTGTTTCTATTCTAAATGTAATTGTGTATCCTAGTGGTTAAGAACCATGCCTATTTTATTTCTCTTGTAGTATTACTATTAAATAACATTCATAGCAAAAATAATGTGATAATTTTCATGATGAGGTTGTTGATATTGATAGACAGTGATGGTTATTTGCCTATGCTTGATAAATATGAATGAATAAAACATGAATTGCCAGGTGGTGAATATACAAATCAACAGAGCAAGTGACCACAGGAGGACCAGAGACAATTAATCAATATGTAAGTTATTAAAACATTAGCAGAAGTCAATAGCTATTGAATTTGTATTATGTTCTCAGCACATTTTTATCTTCATTTTATTTATTTTTATTGAGTTGACATTGATTTGCATTGTGTTTGTTTTGGAAGTATGAGTCTCCCTTCAGGTGTAGTTACTATGGCAACCTTTCATATCACATTTTTCAACACTGTAAATACATTAACCGAATTAAAGAAAAATTATTAATTACTAAGGTGAATTAAATGATGTAGGCACAAAATATCCAGATATTTTATCTGGAATGCTACTGGAGTAAGAAAATTTACTAAATGTACTTCAAAATAATGTTTTTTAATATCTATTTTTAATTCTGGTAAAGTAGCTCATCAAAGCAGGAATATTTGTATTGTTTCACATGCTCTAAAAATTAGACAAAATTTAGCTTATTCAACCAATTCTTTGAACCAAAAGGAGGAGAAAATACAAGAGGAAAAAAAGTTTAAAAATGATATTCATAGAAAACTATACATTGGTATTGTAACTAAAGTTCAACTTTAATTTTTTCATTGAGTATGGCAACTGAAAACAGAGTCTTGCTGTCATATTGGAAATTGGTATGATATGGGATAAATCAAGTACTCTATATATGGCAATTAAAATGAGATCCATTTACTGGTATATATTTCCTGGCTTCTTCCACTGCCAGGATAAATACCACTGCCAAGGCTTTATGTTCAACGAACTCAACTTGCCAGTCCAAAAAGTCATGTGATAGTGCTGTATGGTGCCAAGCAAAAGGGAGAATTTCTGGGGAGCATGGGAGGGGGGGAAACTCATACAAATGAGCTTTTTGGCAAGATATGTTCCCCTTTGGAAGGACCCCTACCTTTCAAAGAGCAGACTGCATTTTGCTAGTAACAAGTACCAACTGTGTTCCTTTACAGAAATCCCAGTAAGCTTTACCATCATTGTTAATACAGCTCCAGTGGTGGCAAAAAACTCTACTAATGAGAGCCTGTTATTTCAGAGATGAGTTTACAAGAAGATCGCTTATTCTCAAAGTATCTTTTGTTTTTATTTGTCTCTTCAAATGAGAGTTTTCCAATTCTCTGATGCCTTGCCATAGTAAAACTGTTCCACATTTTTCTATCACTTGAATTTTATAAAGAGCTTTAAAAAGAAGCATATTTTAAAAATGGTGTGCAGTAGAAAACAATAGGTAGAGAAGATAGTGACTTTATAGAATTGGCTTTAACTTTATTTTAGGAAGAGTAATTATTATTCTTTTTCATGTAGATGATTTGTTATCTTGATTTTAATGGATATTTGATTAACCTTGCAACTTCCCTTAAAACTGGACACAAGGATCTTCTATTTTTATCATCTTTACCAAAATAGATATAATGTTTTCCAAGTGATTTTAATTACTGCTTTGGTGTGTTGTCATGTACTGCTGTACTTGGCTTCTTGAAAGTATGAAGATGTATTTGCTAGAGACCCTACTAAATATGCTTTTCATGTATTCAGCCAGTAGGTGAAAAACAAGAGATGAAAATAACAAAGCAGTCTTAGCAATGATAGAATCATTTATTGATTGGAGAAATTATATGTAACAACATAAGCCCTTAAATTTTCCAACTATTAAGATTGTGCAACAATTCATGTCTAAAATTAATATTTACAAATGTTTTAATATCATGAGAAATGTAATTATTTATAAACCACTTAACTAAAATTATATTTATAAAAGTTCAACTTCCTTTTGTAAAGTAAACTTCTCTTTTCCCTTATTTAATCATTCCAATCAGCACTTCACAAAATGTCATCTTTCTGAACCTATTGAAGTTTAACTAAAAATGTTATTTTCCATTGGATTCAAGATGCCTGACATCTCTAATGCAGATGTTTCAATAAATCTTATAAGTATGTAAGTAAGCATGTGTGTTTTATAATTAAAGAAATTTGTTCAATTCAGAATATTCAAAGAGTTTCATCACTTTACTGAATAATTAGCAAAAAAAGAGTAAAGAGATGTTTCCACTGCTATATAACTTTTTCCTTCTTTACTACTTGAGTCAGCAGATACATTTTTCAAGAAGATTATCTTTGTTTCCTTTTTTTTGCAATCACTTTTTTTCTTTTTAAAGTACATCTTAGTCACTTAGATATTTATGCAACTTTGGGATTACATTTTCACTGCTCCACATGTGTTTGTACTTCATTCACTGTTCACTAAAGATCCCATGCCAATGTCTTATTCCCCTCCTATTCCTATCTTCCCCCATTTTCTCTGGTAACCAGTATATTTTTTATAGCCTAAGATTTGTTGTTGCTGTTTTCTTATTATTTCTACTGACTGATATTGTTGTTGACATAATTATGTATATATGGACAGACAGACAGAGTGATATATAGATAGATAGAATAGATAGAATCATTGCATTCCCTGGGGACGGGGGTGTTTCTTCTTCCACCTTACTACCTATGAACTTTCATCTTGATCTTCCTGTGCCCTTTCATTCCCTGATTTCTCCCTCTTTTTCCCTATCTGTTTGCCTCAGTTCTATTGTTAGTTTATTTTGACTTTTTCTTGGCCTTTTGTTTGTTATTCCTATACCCCATCTATGATTTCTGTCTTTCTGGCTAACTTATTTCTGCTAATATGATTCCTTCTAGGTACATCCATGTTATCACAAATGCACCATATTTGTTCATTTTGATTACAGAATAATATTCCATGTGTAAATATATCAGCATTTTCAACCATTTATCAGTTTTGGGACGTTTGGGTTGTTTCCATGTCCTGGCTATTGTAAATAGTGCTGCAATAAACACCCTAGTACAAGCATCTTTATGAATTAGTGTTTTGGTGTCCTTTGGTTATATTCCCAGAAGTGGAATTGATGGATCAAAGGGTAGTTTTATTTTCAGTAGTTTGCAGTGCCTACACACTCCATAGTGGGCCAATTTGCGTTCCCACCAGCAATGTACAAGAGTTTCTTTCTCATTACATCCACACTACCTCTTGTTTTTGCCAGATTTTTTTTTTTTGATATGGACCATCTTTACGAATGTAAGATGTTATTTAATTGTGGTTTTGATTAGCATTTCCCTTATTGTTAGTGATGTCCTGTATTTTTTCATATGCCTCTTAGCCAGTTGTATTTCCTCTTTGGAGAACTGTCTTTTCAGCTCTTCACCCCATTTTTTGACTGGGTATGTTGCTTTGATTTTACTAAGTTATATGGATCCTTTGTGAGTCTTTGTTATCAGATCTCTATCACTTATATGGAGGGAAAAAATTTTCCCCATTCCTTTTTTTTTAAGCATATATATACATGTTCTGAAAGGGGTTTCAAAAGTGTAAGTCTTGAAATATTTTACCCATACTTCTATATATTGTATATTTTCATGACTTACATTCAAGTCTTTTATTCATTTTGAGATATTTTTGTGCATGGTGAGAGGTAGTTGTCTAGATTCATTTTTTTGCATGTAGTGATCCTCTTTTCCCAGCACCATTTATTGAAGAGACTATCCTTGTTCCAATGTGCATTTTTTTCTCCTTTGTCAAAAATTAGTTGGTTGTACATATGTGGCTTTATTTCTAGGCACTCAGTTCTGTTACATTTGTTTGATTGTCCGTGTTTGTACCAGTATCTCTGTTTTAATTATTATGACTTCAAATATAATCTGAAGTCTGGAAATGTAATACCTCTCTTCACTCTTCTTTTGGTCAGGAGGGTTTTGGATATTTGAGGGACTGTGTTGTTTTTATTATGCTTTCTCAGTGTACCTTTTCTTGTTTATATTTCACAAATAAATGAAACCATCTGGTGCCTGCCTTTCACTTTCTGACTTACTGTGCTTAGCAAAATATCCCTAAGGTTTACCCATTTTGTTAAAAAAAAAACCACTATTTGAGCTTTTTAAATAGCCAAGTATAATATATATATATGTATAATATATACATACATACATACATACACATATACATATATTTCTTCATCTCATCTGCTATGGAGTACTTTGTTGACAAAATTTGGCAATTATGAACAGGGCTATTATGAACATGGAGAGTATAAATATTTATATATTTGTGTTTTCAAAAGGTATTGTTAGATCATATGTAATTTCCATTCTTATTATTTATACACCCTTGTACATAGAGGCTGCAGTAAATTGCATTCATATTAACAGTGGATAGTTGTTCATTTTTCTCTACATCTCTCAAAATTTTTTGTTTCTATTATTTCAAGGGTGAGGTGAAATCTCATCGTGGTTTCAATTTGCACTTTCTTTGGAATGAGTGATGTTGAACAACACTGTATGTGCCATTAGGATATCTGAAAGTCTTCTTTGGAAAGGTGTCTATTTTTTTTTCTCCATCTTTGTATTGAGTTGTCTAAGTTTATGTTTTTGAATTATATGGTACTTAATCTATATTGGAAATTAAATCTTATTAGAAATAAGATGTGCAATTATCTTCACCCTGTATGTATACTACCTTATTTTTCTTATTGTTATTGCATTTTTTGATTTTTATGATAGTTTTTCAGAGGCATGAAAAGTTTTTCAACTTGATGTATCCCACTTATTATTATTATTATTTTGCTTTTATTGCCATTGCCTGTGGGATTGCATCTCCAAATATCTTTTTGAGGTTAATGCCAGGTAGCACATCCTATGTATTTTAAATGTCCATGTACTCTAATCCACCCAGCTTGAATTAAGTCTTGTGATGGATTTAAGTGTGAAACTATTTTATTTTATTTCTTTATTTGCTGTTACCATACTGCTTTAATTACTGTTGCTGTGTAATATATTTTGAAGTGAGTGAACATAATAATTCACTTTTCCTCTTTTCTTTCATTATTGATATGCATACTCAGAATTTCTTGTGACTCCAAACAAATGTCATAGTTAGTATGTTTCCTTGAAAATGAGTCATTAGGATTCTGATAAGTACTATGTCAAGTTTCTAAATTGCTTAACAAAATATATAGCCATTTCAATGACTTTTTTTTTGCAATGAATGAACTTTTAAGAAAACCATCTATCAATAAAAAACAAGATGCAATCACATAATAGTTTTAATGGATGTAAAAAAAATACATGAGATTTCATAACATTTTGATTTAAAAAATTGCAATAAGTAGGAGCAGATGCAACTTATTCCAACAACAAAAAAAAAATCATTTATGATATGTACAACATGAAACCAACATCGTACTCAATGATTAAAAACTGAAAACCAATGTTAAGTGCAAGAAAAGGATGTCCACTTTCATCAATACTTCTCAACATTTTATTGATATTCCCAGGGAGAAAAATTAAGAAAAAACTTAAGAAAAAAAAAAAACCTAAATTGGAAAAGGAATATTTGCTAATACATGAAAAAAATCCTCTAAAACTACTACAAATAATAAATTAATACAGTAAAGTGAGGGAGGTTTTCTTTCTGTGCTTCTATTGCTTCTCTCTCTGATTCTCTTGCTTCTCTACCATACTCCACCTCACCTACTCACAGTGGTTTATCCAAATCTCATATTTAAGTCATTGTTCTCTTCTTTATCACACTTTTTTTCACTTTATGTGTAAGTCACATTTAACAACAGATCTTGAGAAACTTATACTGAGATAGAAAGACTTATCTTTGACTTCCTTGCTTATATTAGATTGTTCAACTTCTTAGAAAAGTATTATTTTTAGTGTTAACTTTGCCAATTGTTCATTTCACTTAAATGCCCTATTCATTTTTATTTATCTTATCATTTTCCATGAGGTAATGCCCAGACACTGAAACACAATTTCAGACTACAATTTGTCAAGATTTTCATACAATTAAGATGATCATATTTTTCCTTTTTTTATTCTTTGAAAATACAATTATTTTTACTTCGATTATGTTTCTTTAAAGTTAGAGAAGCATCAGAAATTATGTACATAAAAGGTTGAGTGATAAGGTGACACCATTGTTTTTCTTAAAAAGTTATTTTCACAAGGGTCAGTGAAATCTGGAAGCAGCCTCTACTGCCATTGGTTAGTAACATTTTATTGGTTCTCCTTCTAGAATGCCCCAAGTTCATTTCCACTTCTCTCCCAATTGTTCTCTGTGCCAAACAGCATACTCAGTTTCTTTGCCTTCACAGTTTATGCTGTCAGGTCTTTATTCACAGCCTCTCTTTCCCACAAGAATATAAGATCTGCATTGTATAATTTATACTTGAACCACTCTATCCCTGCATCTGACATAGTGGGCACATTATAAACAAAGTCTCTGGTGAACGTGAAACCTCTTGTGAAGCTGAGCAACAGTAAGAGATCTGGGGACTATGGTTCATTTGAAACTCATATTGAATTTCAATACAAATTGTTTTGACTCACACTTATTCAAATGTTACCATATAATGCTCATTCCCAAAAAATCAATAAACTTCCAATAGCCTGTATTATTAAAACACATAGATTGTTGTAACTGATAGTATATGTAATAAAGGGAAACCTAATTTATAATTATGTCTAAGAACTATGGCCTGAAATTTATATATTACTTTATTTTGCTCTTATCATATCTAGTATTTTGTATGTTATTTTTTTATACTTCTACCTCATTTTGTGTTTAATAGAATATCTGTATATATTTTTGATTGATGTTTAATCAAATGCAATTAGTCATAATTAAAATTGCAATTTGATGAATAATTAAGAAATCTTCAGTTTATTATTTTTAACCTTATTTGTGTATCTCACATTACACATGAAAAATTATTTTTCTAGTTTAGTGGTATTTGAAATCTTACTTTATAAACACTATACTTCAGTATAATAATCCCCAGATTTAGGAAATTTCTTATTTTATAGATATATTCTAGATTAATCAGAAAATTAATGTAATTTTATTTTTATTTACAAACAGATCTAAGGATCTGATATATAGTCAAACATGGATCTTTTTCATACTGCTTATTCAAAATCTTTCAAAGTATCTTCTTGCCTTTAAGGTGAAGTCCACCAAGTCTATCACACTCAACCATTTATTGTTCAATTATAAAGTCCCTAGTTACTCATATTCTCATTTCTAGTAGGGATTATATAGTCCATTCTTTTTCTTAAAATTTATTCATATATATATTTCACATCTTTATAATCCCTGGGGTTCACTCCTATCTTCCCCTTCCTGGCCTCTCCAGCTACCCCCCCCCCATTGTGTACTTTCATTTGACTGTCCATATATTAGTGAAAACATTTGATTTCTGTTCTTTTCTTTCTGACTTATTTCTGCTAATATGATTTCTTCTAGGTACATCCATGTTACCATAAAATCATCAAATCTTTCATTTTTAATTGAGTAATATTCCATTGTGTATATGTGCCACATCTTTATCATCCACTCGTCTGTTTTGGGACATTTGGGCTGTTCCCATCTTCTTTCAATTATAAATAGTGTTGCAATAAATGTCCGAGCACAGGTATCCTTCTGTATCCACATTGAGTTTCTCCTATGGATAGATTCTTCAAAGTGTTATTGCTGGGTCAAATGACAGTTCCATTTTCATTAGTCTGAGTGTCCTCCAAACTGCCTTCCATAGTGGCTGGATCAGTTTGCATTCCCATCAGCAGTGTAAGAGTGTTCTTTTCTCTCCACACTCCATCAGCACTTGCTGCTGCCTGTTTTTTTTTTTTTTTTTTTTTTTTGAAATGGGCCATTCTTGCTGGTGTGAGGTGGTATCTCATTGTGGTTTTGATTTGTATTTCTCTGATTTCTAGTGAAGTTGAGGAGTTATTCATGTGTCCGTTGACCATATGTAGTTCCTCTTTGGAGAAGCATCATTTTAGTTCCTCACTCCATTTTTTGACTGGGTTTCTGGTTTTATCTTTGCTCAGTTGTGTGAGTTCCTTATGGATCTTTGTTATAAATCCCTTATCACTTAGAGTTGAAGCTATTTTTATATGCAGATGATATGATTGTTTATATAGAGAACCCCAAAACGTCTACAGAAAAACTTCTCAAAGCAATAAACCAGTTCAGTTAGGTCGTTGGATACAAAATCAACACACATAAGACAGTAGCTTTCCTTTATGCCAAAAACCAAGCAGCAGCAGCAGAAATTTAAACAAGTATCCCATTTACCATTGCACTGAAAAAAAAATATACTTGGGAATAAACCTAACAAAACAGGTGAAAGAACTATGTATAAAAAAAAAAAAACAAAAAACTTTAAAACACTTTTGAAAGATATAGAAGAAGACGTAAGGAAATGGAAAGACATTCCCTGCTCATGGACTGGAAGAATTAACATCATCAAAATGACCATCCTACCAAAAGTAATCTACAGATTCAATGCAATCCCTATAAAAATTCCAATGACATTTTTAAAGCGATAGAACAAAAAATGCTGAAATTCATATGGAATAACAAAAGAATAGCAAAATAGCAAGAAACATCCTGTCCAAAAAAAGAGAAAATGGAGGTATTACTATCCCAAGTTTCAAATTATACTACAAAGCAATAGTAATCAAAACAGCTTGGTACTGGTACAAGAATAATCCATCCTTTAAAGTCACTTCTTTCATATCTATCCAAGAATCAGACCATCATTTTTAAAATGGAAAAAAAAAGTGCAAATAAACATCTAATATATCTAATGTTGCATACATCCATCTAATGGGAGATTTAGGACATAGTTATAAATATATAATTTATGTAATTTATGTCTGCATATGCTGTCCTAAATTCATCTGCTAGGTTTCATTAATAACTTGAAAAATGTCATTGTCAGCCCTGGTCAAAGGCAAATTTAACGTAAAGAATATAGAAGCCCTGAGAAGCAGTACTAATTCTGAAACAAGCTTTTCATGATAAATATTATAAATTCAAACCAGGTGCACTCTCTAAAAAATGATTATGATGATTTGTTCTTTGTTGTTGCAGATATCTCTTCTTTTGTTTATGGTTTAGATGGTGACAGATATGCAATACCTCTCTCCAGAAGGCTAGTGAAGGTAAGCCTTTACAAATATTCATGTTGTGAAGTCTGTTCATTCTCAAAACACTTTCTGAAGAACAGGATCTAATTCATGGCAGGTAACTTTGATTCTTCTTTTAATTTTTAATTTATTTTTTAACCATTCTTACTTACTACTTAAAGGATATCTTCCCTCAGGTTCAGTCACCAGAGTTTTTCTATCACCATAGGGCACAATAGTTCTCCACCACACTGCAACACTTTCTCCTAACCTCCACCCAGTCTTATTTTTTATGTTCCTTTTCACCCTCCTGATCCTCATCCATGCAATATCAGCTTAGATTCTTCTTGATGATGTAAGTGACAAATCTTTCCTGACACATTTCAATGATTGATTTCTTTGGCAAGATGACTGGATAATATTTATATATTGGGTAATGGTTTTCATGTAATAAATGCATTAAAATTACTTTTAAGTGATTGATCATCAAAGCTGCTACTCTATTAAATTTGTTTGGAGTATCTGTAAAACTAACAAAATTATTTACAATAAATAACACTTAAAGCAAAGGTTTTCTTATCTAAGCATGTGAAAACTGAAAAATCTCTGGTTTAAATCAGAGGTAGCCTAAATCATGAAGCTATTATATTGTCAAAAATTAGCTTCATCAGATTGAAAATATCTACATTTAATTTAATTCTACATTAATATAAAATGTCTACATTTAGTTTAGCATTGGGATATTTAATGATTTGGTATCAAGTGATTGATATTATTGTTCCTCTCATACTGAATTTCTCTGTGTGTGTATGTGAGCATGTGTGTGCGCGTGTATGTGTAGATCTATTTCCTGTTAATTTCAAGACTTCCAGATGAAGAAGGGAAAATAATCTTTACTAATCTAGTATTATGGAATTTCAATAAACAAAATCTGGATGAGTAAAGGAAAGCATAATGACCTCCAATTTCCTCCATATACATACAGAATTTATATAGCTATGTGTATCATGTTTATAATTTATATAGAAATATTATATTTATTATTTTTTACTTATTTTCAAAAAAAGAAAAAAGTGACATCTATCTGTTTGATCATTCTCTTAATCTTATAGGATTATCAGATTGTTCTTTATAACTTTGGTTACTAAGAAAATAGTTATCATTTGAAAAAAAATCCAAGAATTTGTAGTTTTTGAAAAAAAGATCTTAATTTTTAGTTAATATTGACATTTCCTGGGGGAAAGGAAATTCTTCTCATATAAAAATGCTTCCCATTACCTGTTCTTTTCTTAACTTTATAACTATTCCTTAAATTGTGGATAGTTTATTCATGAGGTTGATTTCTCAAACTTACAAATTTTACCAAAAATGTGAGTGGAATGGTTTATAAAATATTCTTATTAGACACAGTGGTTATTAAGTAATTCATTTATAACTTACTATGAAGAAAACTGTTAGGTCACTCTTTCTATGAAACTTCATTCTTTTCATGCTAATGCATAGATGCAGAGTGGATTATTTTTTGTCTGTTCCAAAATATTGTAGCAATTATATCACTTAGGACACTGATTTCAACAGTTCCTTTTCATATATAAGCTCAGAGTGATTGGGATTCATGAAAATATATTTTAATAGGTACGTACCTGAGAAAGGTCTAACTTCTACAGAGGGAGAGCAAAAGTTTGTTTTAATTCCTTTAATTTTACAGTTTTTATTAGAAAAAAGGAACCTTGTTGTAGAATGTGAAAAAATATAAAATTATAAACACCGTTCATTACTTGTAGATCTATAATGCTGAAATAATTGCTGCTTATATTGATGTCTGAATTATTTTTTTAGTTGATGTTAACTTGTGACTTATTATGAATCAACAAAAATGCATGAAGCAAAAATGCCTCCCTTTATTGTTTTTCACTGTGTTTTTTCTGTTTAATAAATTTAATTATTTTCCTATAAACTGACACATATCTTGAGTTAATTTTCCATCTTCATTCATTCAGTTAATAATACTAATCTCCAGACATGGAGAAAGACTATCTCTGCCTTTTCTTTTAAGTTTGAAATTGCATTTTTGTTCTTTCATATTTTAAATACTTATCACATCTAATGATATTATGTCTACAGTTGGGATATTGATGGTAAAATCATATATATATACATATACACACACACTAGGTTGCATATACTTAATTAGTAATGGCTGAATCACAATGTAGGTTTATCTTCAGTTTTATAAATACTACCAAAAACCTTTCTAAATTTGCAGTCATAAGCAATGATTGAGAGTCCAACTTGCCTCACTTTTCCATCAATATTTGATATTGGCAACTTTTAATGAGCATTTACTGATGTTTTACTCCTTATAAATATATAATACCAAAATTTAAAAAAATGGTGGCATTTATAATTCCATGTTTTATATCTAAGGGCCTCTTTTCTCCATAAACATCATACTGTGGGATCTTATGTGAGGCAACTTAACAAGATGTCAAATAACATTATAATAACTCTTTCTTTGCACTTATTTTCTAATAAAATTCCATATTTCAGCATGGGTTAGAGGAAATGGCACTGATGTATACAGAAAATAAGCCAGCATTGAAAAAAAAGTACTTGCTACAGAATTTAAAATTTTAACAGGCAATATAGCTACATGGAAAGTCCTACTAGGAACTTAAGTTGAAACATTCAAATATAGTTAGTCTGTACTTTTCTCATAGCTTATGTGCACACAAAACCAAACCTGATTTCTCACAAGCACCAACTACTGAAACAACAAAAACTGAATTTTTTAAATCTTGAAAGAAACTTATTATTTCCCTTTGTGCTTTCAGAAAAAAAATGCACTTGTATGCTTGCAGAAATACAGAGAAAAGGTGAGGCATCCTATTATCTTTAAAAGAATAATTTTCAAACCTCTGAAACTGTCTCTAGTCAGCACTTTCAAAGTCAGCTCAACATGCAGTGGGATGTGCAGAAAACGTTCATTAGTCAGGCATACTGTGAGTTAAGTCTTTGCTTCTAGGAAATTATTTCTAATCATTTGTAATTAGAGTAATGCTTTTGAAAATGTTTGCATTGCTAACCATGAGTAGTTGAAAGTCTCTCTATTGGGAAAGTGAGCAGATGGTGTCACTTCGTTTACTTTTCCTGTTAGGGAGGACTGAAGGATTTAACTTGTCCTTCCTTTCTCTTGCCTAGGGTTGGATAGTTGTCTAGTCTGTGGTCATAGCTTTTGGCTCAGCTATTTCTTGCCCAGTTCCTTTTGTTTAAAACTACTTTGATCTTCACCCAATATCAGCAATGTCTTGCTTGGATGACTCACACTAGCTCCTACTCTTTCTTTTGGAAAGTATTCTTTTCTTTTGGTTGTAAGAATCTGGCCAGTAATGAGGTGGTAAGCTCCTGTCAGAGCAGCAGGAGTTGTCAGTGTTCTTTTATTTCATTAACTTTCTTGGGCTGTAGCCACAACAGCAAGACTTCAGGGACTGAGAATTTAACCTTCTCCAGCACTGATCATTTTTCCACATGGATTCACATGGCCTCCATAGCCTGTTGGTCCCTTTCACCACTCTCTTCCCTTCACCCTTCTTTTTATAGGTTATCCTGAACTTTCTGTCCAGTGCTCTCCAAGTTCACCATGAAATAATATGCTCAAAGCATTTCTTTTTATTATTGAACTACCATTTATTCATTGTTGTTAAATGAATAACTTTCATGTAGCTTTAACAACAGGTGTTGAAACTTAAGGTAACAGCTATGACAAATTATCTCCTTCAGGAAATGAGGACATAATTGTAAAGTATATTTTGTGACCATTTGTAGTTTCTTTTAGCTCTAGTAGAACAATGAAGATTAGATATATAATTATACATATGTAATTATATATAATTAAAATTGTATATATATCCAAATAGTAAGTACTTTGAAGTTTCATGGCTTTTTCTAACTGTTACATATATTATATATGTTATATAAATATAGCATATTTATCACTAAATTCACTTTATAAGAAACAGTGTATTGATATAGTCTTTGGGGCATTTGACTAGCTTAATGTGGTGGTTATCATCATCATAACCATCATCATCATATAGTAACACTAGCATATCAGTAATAATAATGATGGAAATGAAGCTCATATTTTAGATGCCATGTATCTGCCAGATATAATGACATACATTCATGTTTAGTATATGTGTATAAATTTGCTAACTCTCAGTAAAATTTTAAAAAATAATAAAGATTATATCTACCTTTCAGGTCACATACAATTACTTGTCCAGAGTTAGATGTAATTGTTGATGTTTTTATTTCCCTGCTATATCCTCAAATACTAGCAATTTGTTGTTTCATCAAATTTTACTCTAATGGATATCATCAATATTCATCTACCATTACTAATATGAGTATTAATTTGTAGGTAATTTCATATGTATAGATAAATATATGCTATTTTTTGATCTGTTATTATATCCATATAAGGTTAAAAGTCTTGATTTTCTTTGAAGTTCATCTTAAATGATTTCAATATATTAATGGAACATCTACCCTTAATGGCACTTTAGTTTTATAGATGTATTTATTTATGTACCATCACTTATGAGTTGTGCTTTTGTGTTTATGGGATTAGAAGACATAGCTCTAAATGCAACTATTGACTATTTAACTTTTATATTATTTTCATTAATTTCCAGTTGCCATTAGGAACTGAAATGATTTTCTATTCCTTTGATCTATATATAGATACCAAATTAATATCAGTACAAAAAATGTCCATGTTGGGTACTACTTTCTTAATATGTGCCATTATGTGCTTTATTATAAATTCTCATTTCCTGGTCCGTCAGTTACTCTAATGTTCCTTCATTTTTATTCAATAGATGTAACTCTCTTATATTTGCAAAGAAATATATTTCTATCATCTTTCAACAACAGCAGTCATGGGCTTTTTTTTAACCCCAGGAAATTAAAAAGCAACTTCCTCAACCTTGTGCTCTTTATCTCAGTATTTGACAGCATAAGCAAAACACCAATCTAAGTCAATTCAGTTTCATAAGATAGTCTATTATTGGTCTAGGCACTGTGACAAGAGCATGAAATGAGTCCAGAAAAGAACATAGAGTTTCAGATTATAAAGAAACGATTGTAAATCAAAAAATAGAAAACAGCACCCAGTATATTTCTCTTCAAATGATATATTTATTTCATTTCAACAAAATATGAATTAAAGCAGAAGCAATTTATATATACATATATAATATACATATTTCTGAAGTTTAAAAACAAAGTATCATTGCCAAAATTATAACTTTTTAATGATAATAACTTAAATTCATTTCCCCAGAGTAGTCTGATCTGCTGTAAGCATTGAGGTAAAGGGAAATAAAAAAGCTGGCCTAATGGAAAGTCTGGAAATGAAAGCAAAAAAAAAAAAAAAAAGAAAAAAGAATGTGACTGCTGTCTTTTGAATTCCCATTCTTCTCTTAACTGTCCCAGGAGACCTATATGTCTAACTCATATATGATATTATAAAACAATGCTATCTTAATAAAATAATACAACTAAAAATAAATTAGTAATGAAAATATCTCTACATAACCCTGATTTAGTATTTCACAATTATGATCCTTGTTTTTCTGTATAGAAAGGGATTTTTAGAAAATGGTCTAATATGTCCATACTTGCTCCAGGCATGTATAACACATATAAAAATCAGAATTTTTAATAATTATTTGGATAAACCATACCACATGTATTTACCAAGTGAGAGATGCCGAACCTGTGATAAATTGTCTAAATTTTTAGGGAAATGATTACCCCATTATAGATATTGAAAATGATAACCAGTTTTGTGATCATAACACTTCCCAACTGAGAGTCCTTTAATGTCCTTATGCTTCAGTTATCCAACTGTTCGATCAGCTCTTCAAGGCCTCTGATCATTTGTAAGGTGAGTTAGTTGAAGTAGTTGAAATAATGTGGCAGCTCAAGCACAGCATATGCCTATTTCTTATTTTGCAAGTAGTTTACAGAAGTCTTTCTGTTCATAGACCAGTCTCCTAACATTAACCCAGGGTACTAGATCTTTATGTTTGCTTCCACAGGGATTTGATTTTCTTTATCTTGTTTCTAGATGACAAAAAGAGCCTTAGAAGTGACCCACATCATTTCTGCTCAAGTTCTATTTGGAATCAGTAGTCACATAACTACATTTAAACACAAGGCTGAGAAACTGGGAAACTGTGTATGACTATCCCAAGAAGAAGAAAATATTAATGTGGCACATAGCATTGTCTGTCAAAGTTTCATCTCTAGCGTTGTCATGTTTGTATATATATATATTTTTTATTTATATATATAAATATTATATATTATATATATTTATATGTATTTTAAAATATTTTATATATAAATATTATTTATATATAATAAAACTCATTTGGTTCTATAAAACAATGCTATCTTAATAAAAGAGTACAGTTAAAAACAAAGTAACGGAAATATGCATATATGTGAACATCCTAGTACATGTACATATACATGTACTAGGATGTCCACACTGTCTCTGCTTTTGGGGTTTTCATTTATGATCCTTTTTATTCACCTGCCTCCACCTTTCTTCAGGTCTCAATAGTGACTTCCTTTGTGGGCTGGCATGACATTTTTGTTTCTAGCCTATCTTTTGCTCTATCTTAAACGGAAATTTATTCTAGTTAATTATGTTTTTGTTGAAGATAGAAATTGTTTGGTTTCTTTCTCCTATTCCTTCCAGAATAATGGAAAAAGAAAATGACAAGATAAAGGAAGAAGGGAAGGGAAAGAATATAAAGAAACTGTGAGGGTTAAAGAAAAGATAAAGGCTAAAATGTTAATTTTTTTCTTTGCATTTCTCTTACCTTTCTGGAATAAATATTTCTTTTGGGATGATATTTTTATATTACATAAAAAGTCCTTCATTCCTTGTGTCAAAAAAAAAATAAAATTGTGTTCTTGCAATGTTTTGTTGTATTAGTATGGCATATCATATAACACTTCTTCAGGATAAAAAAATAAGCACTAATTCTAAAAGAAATGTTGGATCTCAAGATATTTTTAGCTCCTTTCATGTCTTACATCTCAACACGTTCTTTTAAGAACCACTGAAAGCACTGGTGTTTTATTCATTCTTAAGAATTCACAGGATTCCTCTAACCATCTTCATAGAATACTAACTCTCATTCTCACTCTTTCTCGAACTGTGAGGTAAGAGACTATATCAGAACACTGTAATTAAAATTAGATTCACTATAGTTTTGTTTTTCAGAGAATTATCTGAAGTGTTAAAAATACAAACAATTGACCCAGCCCTCAAATTACTGTGAACTTGTCTGCTTAAAATATTTAAGCACCAGAGTTAAGTGTTTCTCAGTGAACTACAATGTTTTTGAGTTATACTATATATCTCAGTATATATGTACACAGTGTATATATATATATACATATATGTGTATATACATATTTATACATATATACATATGTTTATATATATTTACATTTGAAAAATGTAAATAACAAATCTGTAATAAAAAGAATACTTAGTATAAGAAAAAATATTTTCCTTTTACTTTCAAAGTGTACTTTCTAAGACATCTCCATCACCAGGATTTAATTTTCAACAAAATTTCAACCCCAAGTGGAGGAAAATTAAGTAACTTTACATTTTACACTGGTCTATTTTCATTCATTTAATCTGTCATCATGTAAACAGTTGTTTGAGATATTTAGATATTTGATACTGTACTGCTTACATTTCACTTAGTTACAAAAACAGTGCATAAAGTGATATCTTAATTAGAGTGATGTTATGGAAAAAATTCTGGAAGAAAAATGTCATATCACGTAAAACAAAAAAACTAATGCTGCTTTGCTTTTGCATATGCTTAAAGGAATTTATTGAAAGAAATGAGATTGGAGATACTTGCCCTTTTATTAAAATCAACTTAATAGTTCTTAACACCTCCTGTCACTATGTTGTATAATCCATCTTTAGACACTAAATTTTCTCCAGATGTTTAAATTTCTGCTATCCTGGGAATTTTTTTTTAAGTTGAGTGAAGTATAGAACATATAATTTGCCTGTAATAAATATACAGATACAGGAAGCGTAAAGACATTAAGAAAATAAACAATTATTGTTAATTTTGAATATTCCGTGTTTAGAGAAAATAGCAAGCTAGTATGGCATTCCTGAGAATAGGCAAAAACTACATAGAAATTTACCAATGCAAAAAAAGTTCTAGCAACCTAAAATGGTGATTCCACCTTGAGTTTATTTTAAAGTCTTTTTCTTTTAGTTCTTTTTTCTTGAAGTGACTGCCATTTATATGCAAAGAAAATAAGTATACAATTATACTGAAGCACAAATTATATAATCTGTAGGTTTTGTCTATTATTTAGCAGTTAACATTTATACATTTTGCACAAAATAATCTATTATATCACCATTTTTTCCCAATAAGTTTAAGCTCTGATAGACTCATGTTGTAGCTACTTTGAGATGATACAATTCTTTTCTTTCAACAGTTGTAAGCTAAATTTGTCAGAATAATCCTCTCACGTAAATAAATTTGCTCCTTATGATTATCCCTCTTAACTCTGTTCCATAATTCTTTAGTGTAATCAGGTTAAAAATTCATCCTAGACAAAGTCATCATGAATGTCAATATATAATGTAAATTAAGCCATGTTACTATAATTGTACTTTATCAATTTCTTAGCAATTTAAATAAATATCTGAACAGAAGACAAGACCTTATCTTGTTTAGTTGGTTTTTAGGACTTGGGATGAGTTACCATCACTAGATGAACTATTAGGAGACTTTGAGACTCCTCATAAGGAATGCAATTTAAATTAAATCCAGACTTTTGGGAAACAGAATAAAGAAGGATTGATGATTTAAAACAACACACAAGGCTGATTCAGTTTTAAGATCTGGAAAGAAGGTAATCTTAAACACTTTTATTTTGATATATAAGCAACTCAGTTAACATGCAGTAACTGTGAAGCCTCTCTGAACACAGATGCCCATTTTTTTTCTTGTGTTAAGAGGATTACACCAACTCTAATGAGCTAAAAATACTTTTGAGTATAACTCATAGTCCATTTAATATTAGCACGTGGGATGTGAAAGTGTTCAATTCTTAACTAGTAGGAGACTTCCTGGTTTTCACTTTTTTCTTCTGTGCCTATTAATATTTATTTATTGCAATGATTAAATCGGAGTTATGTCAGTATATAAATTATCATGATTCATCATTTATTTCCTCTCATTTTCAGGAAGATTTTAAAACTTTAATTTTCTTAGACTATTTCTATTGCACTACCTATTGAACTAACTTTTCTAAATTAAACAACAAACTCTTAGCTTTGTTACTTTCACTTGTTATGCAACTTTTTAAACATTGAACTTGTAGGGGAAAATCCAAACAACAATACAATATAAGTAATCTCTAGTTTACTAAATGTTAAGTGTTAGCAAGAAAAGTTAGACAGAATGGGAGAAATACTGGGTTATATTTATATTTGCATGGTCTCAGACAATATTTCAAGAGAAGGAACTGCTGGTATGAAGACTTGTGTGGGAGCATGTTGTGCCAGGCTAAATTAGTAAGAGACCAGAAGACTGGTTAAGCAATTAAGAGGGAGAATATTAGGAGTTGAGAGGTATTAATGATGAGATCTATCAGGACAACATTGAAAGTTATAGCTAGAATTTTAGACTTTCCTTTAGATTGAAGCACAAAAATGCTCATAGGGAATAGGAACTAAGGTCATCATAGCCAGACCCTTCCCCAGCATGTATACTAGATCACAGTGACATGTAGGTTTAAATTCTTGCCTTGAAGTTGAGCTCCCAAGGTCCTTATTCAAGTGTTTGTACACTCAGGAGATGGGTGGAGAAAACCAGCAGATAATGCTGTATGACTCACATCTTTGCCTGCTTGGACATTTGAACCCCTCTTTCCTGAAGGTTGTCACTGTTCTCTCCCCTGAAGTGGAGCCAGGGAGGGACAATCCCAGCTGGTTATTAGGCTCATTATTTATTAGACCTGAAACTTGGGCCTGTGTCTAGGTGGTACTTTACAACAGGGTGAAGAGATAGCATCAGAGGGTTTGATACAGTGTTTAATCTGATTTAATTGCAAAATGTTGCTTGTAATGACTACAGATTAAGACTGGATAAGATGGGGGAAGTTGGAATGAGTGCAAGCAGAGAGGTTCATGTTCTTTGAAGGTCTTGGATTTACTTCATGAGCCATATATGTTTACAGATTGTAAAGGTGAATATTGATGAAAAAGTAGGAAAAACATAAACTCTGAGAAATAAAGACATCTCTGTCAGGGTCAAAGGTACCCTTTTCCAATTCTTCCTATTCATTTTGGGGTCCTTTATAGTCTTTTAGGTTATGAAGAGGAGAAGGAATATTACATATCTATCTATCTATCTATCTATCTATCTATCTATCTATCTATCTATCTATCTATCTATCTATCTATCTATCTGTCTGTCTGTCTGTCTGTCTGTCTGTCTGTCTGTCTGTCTGTCTGTCTGTCTGTCTGTCTGTCTGTCTGTCTGTCTGTCTGTCTGTCTGTCTTCTGTCTGTCTGTCTGTCTCTCTATTAGCTATTTTTGAGACTAGGTCTTGCTATGTTGCACAGGTTAGTCCCAAACCTCTGGACTCAAGTGATCCCTAGCCTCAGCCTCCCAGGTAGCTGGAGTTACAAACGTGCACCACCACGCCCAACAATTTTTTTGAGATAGGTCTTGCTATGTTGCCTGGAGTAGTCTTGAACCCATGGACTCAAGTGACTCCTAGCCACTACCTCCCAAGTAGCCGGGATTAAAGGCATGCGCCACTGCACCCTGGGAAATACAAAGATTTGACATATATATATATATATATGTTGTTTGTATAATGTGAGTGAAAATTAAACAGTGCTAACAGTAGAATATTGATCTTTTTATTTTTAATTATATATATTACTGTTTAATTTTCACTCACATTATACAAACAACATTTACCCATATCATAGAAAGATATAGAAACTGTATTATAGCAATTGTATTCTTGATAAATAGTATAATTTTGGTATAGATAGACAACTAGAGATGGGTTTTCTTTATGTTTTTAAAGGGATGATGTTTTGATAATTCTTGTATATAAATCTATTTAAGAATCTCTAATATATTTTCTAAAATAAATTAACAATAGTAGTAAAATTTTAAGATTGAAAACTAGCTACTGTAGTAATGCTTTACATAATTTCAATGGCTTATAAAAATATTATTTATATATATATGAATTTATTCACTATTAAGTTTTACATTTATTTATTGGCATTTACATTTATTCTTGGCATTCTCTTTACCTATGTTTTCCACCATTTATAAGATTGTGCTTCATAATAAAATTATTCAACATCCTGCTAGGTATCTTGCAAATATATTTATCCATTTGCTTTTCAGCTTGTATCTACTGTAATATTTAGGTAGGTAATCAATTGGTATGCTGTTCTTCCCTTGTTTTTGGAAACACTTCTTTGCATCCCATGTCTGATTTTTCTACAAGGTTTTGAATTATTTATTTATTTTTTCAAACCACTGCAAATTCTTCCTCCAACAGTCATTTTTGTGTAGTCAGACATAAGGAATGTAGAGTCAGACATAAGGATTTCTAAATGTAGATTTTTCTTTATTCAGTCTGTGGCCAGTTTTCCCAATAGTATAATTAAATAGTCAACACTTTCCAATAAATTATGATGTTTTCTTTATCCCATTATAGGCTTTTATCTATGGTGGTATCTGCTTTTACTGATATTTTTAATAGTTTTATTCTATAACATATTTTTATATGTGGAGGGAGTTTCTCTGTGATGTTTTAAGTCTTAAACATATGATTTAATTAGAGAAATCTGACAGATTATAGAGACATACTTGTAAGTAGATAAAAGTCTTCTATTTTTTTTTATTTTGGCATAAACAAAATCAAGATTTTTTTTTATCATTTATGCAGTCATTTATCATTTATTTTAATTAGCATCTCAGTGTAATCACTCCTTAATAGAATAAACTTTCCTCCGTGGTGAAAATTTTGGGCAGAATAAAAACTTACAAATTATGCTAAATAAAATCTAAGCCTAGATTTCCTATATGGAGTATATCAAATGTTAATACTCTGCTGTATTACGTGTCTGAGAAAATGCTTAAATGATTAGAGCAATGAGTAGCTGGAGTATGGTATGTAAATGATAAGCTGGTAAGATTTACATGCTGCTACAATGATATATATAAATCTGAGAAGCTCTAATACACACACCTACTATTGTTTAAAATATGAATCTTAATTCATAATACAAAAATTTCAGTATGATTGAAAAATTCAATATGATTGAAGACAGGTTAAAATGACAACAAATATGAACTGGTTTTTCAGTTTGCATTTTTGTTTTAGTGTGAATAGTGTTCAACTATAAATACATTTCTATGGCAAAATATAGACGTTCTGTGCCTTAATTAACCTAACAAATGAAATAGGAAGTGTATCTTGGGAAGTTGCTTTTAAACTGTGGTTACATTTTCTTATTTAATACTTTTGCCTCGGTTGCTGCTTCATTTTCTCTCGCATTTTCCTCCTCCTATTTTGTTTCCATCAATTTCATTTTTAAAATCCAGTCTAATTAGCTTTAACAAGAAAGGACTAATAGCCAGTCAGTCATGCAAAATAAAAAGATAAAGCAAGAAAAGAAACTATCAACTTATTAGTATGTCTTTTTAAGTGCATAGTAGATTAAATATTACTGTTTTGACTTCCAGGTCTCATGAGATAGACTTGGCTGAGAAAGACTACAACAAAACATTCATTTGTACGACATATGGCAAAAATAATGGAAGTGGGACCCAACAAACCCATTCAGGTTAGAATCTTGAAGCTGTAATTGTAAGATAATTGCTTAGTCGTATTGTAAAGCAGTTACAGCATGAGACTAATAGGATGCCAAGGGACATGTTGATAAGTACTTGAGAACCTTAATTTTCCCGAAATTTTATTTGCCAACTTGTTCAATGAATAGGGCTCTTTTCTGAAGTTGCTATTCATGTACAAAATACTGAATAGTCACTGGCCAAGCAGAGCTGACTGAGGGTGTTTGAAGCTGACACTCAGATAAAAAATGAAGACACTCTTCCCAAAAGTGTATTTTAATATATAGGGAATGCTTCCAAGATATCAATTGCACTTCTGACCATAACAATGATGTAACTCATATATGCTAAATAAATTATTGCATTTTTTTTCCAGTTTAGACTAGTTTATGAAACTACTTCATGTTTTCAAGAATAATTTATAGTAATGATCAAATATTAAAATCAGTGAAGGTTTCCATTTCTATGTTGCTCTCTGAATACAGTTTTGCATATTCTGTTGTAAGGTGTTTATAATCAATCATATTTCAGGAATATTGAAATTGTAAGCATTTGATCTCTCCAATTAATCTGTTTTTAATAAAAATGTGACATAAGTTATGTATTCCTATTTTAAGTGAATTATATAGTTATTTTAAGTGAATTGTATAGTCTTCCTTCCATTATCTATTTGTTATGAGTTTATTAGTAAAATTTAGTTATGGCACAGAGAAATTAAAAAATATCTACATCTGAAATAAGAAATCAAAATATACTCCATTTTAAGTAGCACGACAACTCCATTAATATAAGTGAATGGTTAGATGTTATCAGAATGAATTTGTTGGTTAGCAGAGTAGCCTAAACTTAAAATTGGATGAGCAATACTCTAAATGAGTAAAGATTAAAATAGCGCAGTGGGTTTTGAAGCCACATTTTTAATAACACTTCCACAAGATTGTAATATTTTACCACTTGATCATATAAGTTAATTTTATAAGTCAGGTAAAAAAGTTCAGTATAATCATGATCAAAAGAATTTACCAAAGCATGCATATTTTTACTTCATGTTAAAATCAAAACTTCTCAAACTAATGAAAATGGAATTACCATTTGACCCAGAAGTCGCACTTCTGGGAATCTACCCAAAGGAGACCTCAATGTAGGTACAAAAGGACACCTGTGCTCGGATGTTTATTGCAGCACTATTTATAATTGCAAGGACATGGAAACAACCCAAATGCCCCAGAACAGATGACTGGATGAAAAAGATGTGGTACATATACACAATGGAATATTACTCATCAATTAAAAATGACAAATTTGATGAATTTATAGACACCTGGATGTACCTAGAAGAAATCATTCTAGCAGAAACAAGTCAGATAGAAAGGGACAGAAACCAAATGGTTTCACTAATATATGGTCAACCAAATGAAACTGCACAAGGGGAGAATGGGGACCAGCTGGAGCGGGTCGGAAGGGGAGGCGGTGGGTGACCCCCAGGGACTGAAATGATGTGAAATATATATAAATTTAAAAATATTTTAAAAAATAAAATCAAAACTTCTTCCTTCCCAGATCAAAGATCTATGTATACAAATAACAGGGGATATTATCTAGAAATAACACTTGAGAAAAAATTTCAGTAAATCAAGATATTAAAGGTGTGTACTAACTATTCTTTTGAAACCTCTGCCATCTCTGATGATTCTTTTAAAAATGATCAGGGCAATTTTTCACTTACAATTCTCTGCTAACAATTCCTTCTTTACCCTGCTTCTCTCAGATTTAAAAGCTACCATTATACTGTTCTTATAAAATCTTGCTCCTCCGTCTCTTCACTGCTACCTCTGACCTCACATTCCCTGACCCATTTCTAACTCATTTTACCTCAACATTTGGTTCTTTAGATACTAAAGCTTGAACTAAGAATCTTTATAGTTCTCTCAGCTTGGAAATTTCCTTTCAAATATATGACTATTTTATATATGACTATTTTTCTCCTTTACTTCCTTCAAGTCTTTGCACAGGATCATTCTTAAAAATGAAGAAAGAATGCCTCTGACCTGTGTCTACTCTTTTAGAGGTGCCAATTTTGTTCTACATTTGACTTAACCTTACCTCTTACAAAATCATTCAACAAGCCAAGGGAAACATCTCCATGAAACTGGCAACCATTTTTTAGACTCCTCCATGCTTTTCCCAAAGATATTCACAAAAGGAGATTATTTTTCTGGAATCATAGAACCACTGAAGATTTTTATTATTTAAAACATGCTGCGATCATTATTTATTTATATCTCCCTCTTTCTCTTCCCTAGAATACATGCTATCTCTAACCTAGCATATACTTTTTACTACTTGACTCTAGCTCCTAGTAAAATATAAACTCCATGAGGTAGAGACTTTTGTCTTCTTGTTTGTTGTTGTAATATCTTATTCTAAGCATTTCTTTATACAGAGCATGTGTCCACCCATTGGTTGGATGGACATAAAAACATAAGATGCAGATTTATTGTCTGTTCTCTGAATAGCTGAAAGTGATGGACATTCATTTGGAGACATAATCTATGTTGTTTACAGTTTATTTTTCTTACCCTTGGAACCATTCTAATCATTTAAATCCCACTCATGAAATCTCATGAAAGGTAACACAATGTCTTGAAAATATAATAGTCTAATTCAAATTTAAATTATTCATAAAATAATATAAATGACACAATTTTGGAACAGTTCCCTTAATTTTGTAACTGTAGTTGATAATACATGATTAAGTTGACCCCACAGATCAAAACCACTGCATATCAGCTTGTCAGCTCTGAATTGTCACTTCTGAGGCTATCTAACTGCCTTAGTCTGAGGACAGCTATGTTTGTTAATCTTTTTAAGTATTAAAGCAATAACTTAAAAATAAGAAATAACTTTCAAAGAAAATAATAAATCACTTCAATGAACAGAAATAATCATGCTCTTCCATGAAATTTTGAGTGCCTAAACAAATTTTTTAGATATCTGGACACATCATATATTATGTACATTCAATTCCTTAATTTCACTAATGAAAATTCTAAGCCTTAAATTATATAAAACAGAAACAAAACTGCACATAATCATTAAAATTAAATATTTGTTAGTCAACGAAGGGTAAAAAGCTACATGAGGGATGAGAGAACATAAATACGAGGAGATGGAGTTATACTCAGATTTGACATGGCAAAAGAATAGGGATGTGCAAAAGTTGTGAGAAGACAGAGTAGTCTTACACTTTGGCGTGTGAGGAAGAAATAGAGCATGGATGAGATGTCAGATTAGATTGTATTAGATATTTAGTTTAGTTTTACTCAATAGCAATGAAAACTTATTGATATTTTGGGGGAAGGTTAATAGGTTGTATACAGAATATAAATTATCAATAGTTGGAATGGTCAGTGGGTTGAGAAGTTTGTATGTTTATAACATATGTTATAAATTGGACTGATATGATTTGTAGTTGCATCAAAATATTAGAATATATTGTTCAGGAAGTTTTAGAAAAGCCTCTGTAATTCAGGTTATTGTGGTAGGATGTAAAAGAAAGTGTAGGAAAGAGAAATATTTTGCAGGAATATTAGAACAAAATGTGCATGTCTGCAAACTGTCTTATATAACTTTAGCACCAAGAAACTTCAACAAACATCTAGTGTTCTAGTTATGAGATAAACCATAATATATAGTATAATGGGGTCTGTTAACTTTTCCCTCTCACTTTTCCCCTTACAGAACCAGAATGATGCATTATAAACTATGAGACAATCCCGGACAAATGACCAAAATTGTCTTTCCTGATCATCAACTGTTATGGTGCTAGCTAATTGCTGGAGGACACATCACAATGAAGATATTAAGTAATAGATATAATTTTCAATATATGAATATTGACAAAGTGCCAGGATAATTTAGAATAGAGAGATTTAAATGATTTTGAGTACTACTATATACTGGATAGTAATGTTGACATCTATACAGCAATCAAATTGAGTTACTTATAAGTCACATGGCTTATGAAGAGGATACAGAAGAAGATATGTTACAGAATACGGAATCTATTACACTTAAAGGTGATCCTTCAAAATTCTATGTGATCAATATTTTATATTCATAACAGAAAAGTGCAGAGCATTACTAAATATGATTTTATATTATATTGTAGCCAAGTGTTTTCCTTTTGAATATGCAATCTAAAATAACCTGCATATAGTTGTAATATATATTAATCTTGGATCACATTTCCTTCTAAAAAGACATCTCTAATATAATAATGAAAATCGGTTGGAAACAAGATTCAATTATTATTTTAAACAAATATCTTGGAAGATCATATTTTTAGTGTGTGATTTCTGCAGTTATATCATTCCAAAATAGTAATTTGCATTTAATTTATAAAGAATGTTTTTCTCATTAAGATATATTACTGCCACAAGAAAGCATTTTTGGAGAGGATAGGTGTATTAATTTTTTAAGGAATTTTTTAAAGGAAATAATAATTGTAACAGTATAAGCCAATAAGGTATTACAGCAAGTAAATCCACCATGTGAAAACAGTTGCCATTATAAAAGCCTTATTGTCAGCTACAAAGAACTTTCAATGCACTTACCATTTGATTTACTGTATAGTCTTCAAGATTTTAAAGATTTAGTTGTTCGTTAAGGAAATTGAATATACATGCCAAAACCCAACATGTGGATTTCTGCACCCATTTAGTCTGCCTAGTTTCTCTCATAAAAGAATAAACAAAAACAAGATACATTTAGAAATGAATTTACCCATTTGAATACAGTAAGCCTAATTAGATCATTTGATAAAAGAAATTATTTCAGAATTCAGAATAAGATTGCATCAAAACAATTTCCTGTTTTACTCCCAATAGACTCATCAAATTGGGAACCAGAAGGACTCAGCACAAAGATAATTCTCAGATTTGGTACAAAACTAAAACACACTTTGGTCATCAGAGAGCAACACTGCACCAATAGGTTTGTGAGGATGATTCATGCTTCATTGATCAAATATGAATGGAGAGACATACCTGGACGTTGTGCCAGGATTTTTAGACACAGGATACATGGCTGCAGCTCAATCAAGATCCTAAGATTTGGAGAGCTAAGAATATAGTGGAATATAAGGGAATTGACTGAGGGAAATATATTCAGGGTTTATGGGGTACTCCCCAAAGGACAGGGTCCTATTAAAAGATTAAGACTAGAATTCCTCTGCATTGCTCTTTCCTCAACTCTTGAGACTGATACAAAAGTACTTTTTAGAGCAAATACTGGTAACATAGTCTGACCCCTTTCAGTATAGTCATATGAGGGATAGTCATATGAGGGATGGGAACCATCCATATACTTCTCCATACCTTATTAAACTACAGACCAACAGCTGGCAAAATAGAAGTAGTTTAACTCTCTAAGTTACTACTAAAGATAACTTGAAAAATAGCAATAGTGTAAATAGGAAAATGTGGCTGAGTGAGAACACATGCTAGCTTCTCATGTGCCCATGTCTTTAGTGCTTGAAGAGACCAGTTATATCCCAGGTAGGACAGAGCTCTATGAATTGAACAGGGGGAAGCAACATGGACTGACATCTACATGGCTGCAGGCCACATCTAAGCTTACTACTAACCTGGCGATATCTGGCAGAAAACTGCCAAGTGCAAGAGACTTATAGTCAGTCAACAATGAAATGAACAAGATTTGAACCTCATAAAATCTGGCTACCAGTTGAGGACACTAAGCCTCTTATTCCCAACAAAAGGATCACTTCTCCTTAAACTCTAGCTCCTATAGTTATTAATGAGTAAACGGAACCAGGATGTCCCCAAGGGCCAGTGTATTGCTCAGAAATCAATCCCAGGACATATGAAAATAAATGCTCATCCCTCAGAGGATGTTATCTGCAATAAAGAACCCCAGTCCAGCCTTTGACTTTCAGAACCACAATATTCCACTGAAGTAGTCATAAACTTTCCTTCTCTAGTGGCCATTGCTTTCATAGGAGCTCTGTATTCATACCCCAACGGTGTGAGAAAGAGCTGGAAACCCCTACCCTTCATCCAGCAGTGGAGAGAGCCACGTGTCCCTGGCCTCCAGTTACAAACCTCAGGAGTATAATATCTCACTGCCAGCTTGAAGAGTGAAAAACATGCTACCCTGGTCCTCAGTTATTAATAGCAAAGACCACTACAAGACAACAAATGTTAGCAACCAACCTCTTGAGCTAGAACCACAATCATCCCACCTTCTTGTTGGTAGCTGTGGAAACCAATTGCTAGCTAGACAACAAATAACAGGGTTCAAGTTCTATTTGTATGTTTCCTAGAGCAGCAAGCTAGAGGGTAAGAACTTTGAAACAGAAAGAGAGTAACCTCCAACTGATAAGTACAAAATTAAACTTTTTTTCTCCACCAGTTCTAATAATAGAACTTCCTTCCTGCTGTCCTGATGAAAGACTGGGGTAAGTTGTCTCAAAAAAAAAAAAATATATATATATATATATAAATCATATATATATATATATATATATAAATCACAGAGGAGTGGTTCTCAGAGTTTACTATAATTTTTCATCCATGTAGACTTCCATTGTCAAATTTCCAAACAGTTCATTTTTGTTCTAAGAGATCTTAACATAATTCTAAGAACAATGAATATTCAAGGAAATAGTGGTTTCAAGAACTCAAAACACTTACAATTACTCAAAATAAAAGCAATTTTGAATTAGTATTTAATTGGTTTGAGTTATTTACAATCAGTTGAATCAGTTGGAGTCAGTATCCAAACAAAAGGAATCTAAACTCTGAACTATTTAGAACCAACTTCAAACACTTAAGCACAGTTTGAATTGATTAACATGGGCCAAAAGCACTTTGACAAATCAGAATTTGATGGGTTCCTTGAATTTCATTACTGAATTTTCAACAGTTTCCTAAGCATATTATTTATATTAACTCAATTCAGAGTGTAAACAACTATCATATTAATTATCTCAAATGCAACTTTCTTTGAAGCCATATAAGTTACAAAGCAGTATGAAATTTTTGTCATTAGGTCATTAGTTTGGATTCTTTACAAAACTAAAGGATAAACACATTGACTCATTAAGTTTTGTTACATTCTGAACGCAGTCTTAATTTTCTTAGAGTTTCCTAGATATTCTAACATACCACTTATTCCTCAAACACACTTGAACTTTCCTTTAAAGTTACAATTTCATGAATTTGGAATGGCATCCTATGATTTTTGGTACCCATTGGAGTTGTTAGTGATGAAAACCTTTTTTTTTTTTTTTCTTTTTTTGATATTGTTTTTTTTTTTTTTTTTTTTTTTTTTTTTTTTTTTTTTTTTTTTTTTTTTTTTTTTTTTTTTTTTTTTTTTTGGATAACATTTTGGATAACCATTGCCTGCCACATTATGAATCCTTTTCTATCATAATTGGGTTGTCAGTATGTATATCAAACAATGAAAATCATAAAGAGATAATCCAATGTCTACCCTGGAAGATCTTTTTCACTGTTCCTTTGAACTTGAAAGAATATTATTAACGTTCCTGACAATGAAGAAAGTATCTGAGAAAATGAACTAAATAAAGGGAGAATAAAACCATTGATAGCAGTTACTCTTGGATCAACGCAACGCGTTATATTACAGGATCCACTAATCTTATTATTTTTTAAACCTAAAAGGCAATTTATATTGTATTTTTTGTATTACATATATTTTCATCTTCCATTCTAGAAGCAATTGATTTTATCCTGGACTTCACTAGGAATAAATATTTTAAGTAGTCATATCTATGAAAAATATGCTGCCTAATTAATATATTTCTACATATAAGATTTAATTTTATTTTTCTCTATTCATTATAGAAAACATAATCAGGAAATTTAGAATATGCTATTATGTTGAAAAAAGCTTTCACTTTCTATTTACATATAACTTATTGTGTGCCTTTATATATAATTAGTAATGTCATATATGACTATTTTAAAATAAGTAAATTCAAATTATACAAAGTGGTTTCTTCTTTCTTGAAAAGACATTGCAATACTTTGCATGTTTTAAAAGAATATAGCAATATTAAGATATTTGCTCTTAACTCTATATCAAAGCAAAAACCCACTTAATTCCATTATTGAATAGAAGTACAATGAAAATACATTTGTAAGTGGCTTTTATGACCTAATATGTGTATAAATCACTCTAGTAATATTTCATAATGCTCATAATCTTGTCTGACAAAATTAAAGGTAGAGATGACCTTTACATTATATTCTCAACCAGTGATATCTCAGTGTATCTGCTGGTCTACCAACTGAATGCCAGGGAAAAAATAACTTCTGATAATTATAATCAGCCATTGTGGAGTAAAAGAGATAGCATTTAGGTGTTACCTACTAACGAATCATATTCTATATAAATAATATGTATTAATTTGTTGATATAATCTAATTTTTTCAAAAAAAGATAGTACTACTTGATATTAAAATATATGCATTCTTCCCTTAGAAAACATTTGAAAAAATGTAAATGTCTTTGTAAAACAAAAGTTCAATTGAAAATTTATTTTTAATTTTCTGTGTATGTTCAAAAATTGAGATTTTTCTCAGTGATTCTACTAGTTTCCTTATCTAAAGCAATTGCCTGAAAAATTAAGTTGATTTGTAGTCATTTTCTTTGTGCATATATTGTTTATGTTTATGCTTATAAATAGCTGAGTTAAACATGAAATCCTGATTTTGAGCTTTTTCTTACATACAAACTTATTAAGCCTGTTATTAGAACTAATAGAGACTTTTCAAAGGAATTAATCCTGAAATAGGAGATGACATTAAGCAGGGAGATTCATGGACCATCATCATTTGTATCTTGTGCATTTTACATCCTGCTAGCTAGCACAATTCATAAAAATACTTTTAAATGACCCTCTCAATTAGTACTTAATCTCATGTAATCTTTCTTAAAGTAGTCTTTCCATAACCAACATTTTAAGTAACTTTGTTTCATAATTTATAAATAGCTCTGTACAAATATTTTAACATATATAAATAATATTTGATATATTGCTATCTTCATTAAAACTTTTAAGTTCCAGAGAATTTTGTTTTTAACAAACCTAAGAATATAAAAAAAAATTAAGAAAATTTCTCTACCAAGTGAAATTTGAGGTAAATTTTGTTTCAAAACACTTTGCAAAGACATACAGTATAATTAGTGGGTTTGGGTAAACATCTGAGCAAATGTCAAATTCTCCCAAATGGGTCCATATGGACATAAAAAGAGTTTCTTAATAGTATATGCCACAATTACTAAGTCATATGCGGTTTTAAACAACACTCAGGGGAAAAGATCTGTTATAAAAGTATCTAATACATTACTGCTACAGCTTGAATAGAAGATATTCAAGTCATAGTTAAACATTTTGTACTTGTTCCTTATGAATCAATTTCTTCTCTGATGAACAGATGAAAGAAGAAGAATGTGGAAAGATTAATACGTTTGCTTACTTTTTGAATACACTATTTATAGAATAAGAATTCATCTTCTGCAACTTGTTAATTCCTGATATTATTTCATGATATTAAGAAAGCTGTTTACTTATGGGACAGATCTCAACCCTTGTCATATTTTGAGCGTACTCACGAATAAAGAAAGGAAGAGAGAATCAAAAGAAGGGAAAGAGATGATAAGAATTGAGGAAAGAAGAGAAATAAATTCAGTGTCTTCTAGCTTTCTAGCAGTACTAGAAGTAAATGTGGTTGTTCATATGTTCAGAGAAAAGATATTCAGACTAAGCCAGTCAATTGTTTTTATTAAATATATCAAAATTTAAAAGAAATTTGTTAGAACGGAGAAGCCATGATCAGATAGTCTATTAGAAGTCTGATTTTTTTCAGTATTATTGGCTATAACATTAGGCTATAGACTGGAACTTTGTTGACATTCCTCAGTTTCCTACAGTTTAAAATGTCTACAATGATATGTATCTCAGAGGACAGTTAGAAGAAACAGTGGGAAAAATATTTAAAACCCCTCCTGTAGCATTCAACTTTCATCAGACTAAGCTTTTTTTTCTTAATCTCTTTGATAAAGACAATAAGAATATTGCTGGCTCTTTGGAGAAAAGAAAATAATATAATTTCAGGGCTTATTAATATAATAGCAAAAATGTAATTTTCCTAGATTAGGTTATTTCAATTATATGAATACATGTGCTAGCCAGTCTTACTTAATTTTTGTCCAGAATAATTTTCACATCGCAGATGTTTTAGTTTTAATTAGAAGAATGAAAAGATCCAATTTCTATTTTATTGTTTATGAAATAATTTGAGCTATGAACATGGAATAAAATTATGATCCAAAAATATATTATAAATTGTAATTATATTATCTTATGGGATAGAACTGAAGATTCTCTCAATATAATTTTCAATTATTTTACCAAAAAAGAGTGAATGCGTATGGAATACCTTCTATGAGTTTCACTCTATGCTGTTATATATACATTATATCACTTTAATCTTGTGATGGCCTCTACGCTAGATTTTATCATATATATATTTCGTACTGAGCAACATGTCAATCCAAGGAATTCAATTTGGATGTGTTTAAGCAATTTTGGAAAGTCACATGTTTAACAAGAGAAGAATTTATTATATAAATCACATTATTCTTTATCAAACATTCATACTTTTCTTAGCCATCCCATCTCCTTAGAGAAGCTATGGTATTCCTTAGTGCCAGTGATTTTGAAGTCTTTTCTTTCTTACTATCACTTCAGAAATGTTCATTTTCTTGTCATAGGTGTTTTTCCGCATTACCTGCATAATGATATTGAATGGCTTGTAGGTAGATAGGGCAGAGCTATTTTGAGAAGAGTTTACTACTTCAGAAACAGAAATATCCACACACTGTATTTATGAGGTCAAATGAGCAATTTTCTTTTTTTTTTTTAAATGCTTCCATTATAAATGGCAACTGACTTCCAAAGTCAACATCCTGAAATCTACTTAATCTAAATCTTAGGTCTAAATTATAGTAGTAATGATGACATTTCAATACCCTGTGGTAGATATGTTGTTTGTACCTAGAATCCATGTTATTCTACTCTGTAAGACTCATGAGAATTTTGAATTATACTGCATGCAATCATTTGATGGGTTTATTCATTATCAAACTGTAAACTCGTTTCCCTCCAAGGGAAGTCTAGAGACTATTGGTGTCTTGCTTGTAGTGCT
This sequence comes from Uropsilus gracilis, assembly GCA_004024945.1. Lineage (NCBI taxonomy): Eukaryota > Metazoa > Chordata > Mammalia > Eulipotyphla > Talpidae > Uropsilus > Uropsilus gracilis. Next base: position 61,502 of record PVHY01001508.1, on the reverse strand, counting down.
TGTAGTGTAATGTTTCTGGAAGAGGGCTGCTGAGGGCAAACCAAAAGATTTTATCTATATCTGTATAACCAAACTGTTTAAGAGCAACAGCCAGTGCTGAACTGTGGTGGTTCAGATGGCAAAAATTGCTGCTGCTGCTGCTGCTGCTGGCTTCCACTGCTGACGCAACTCCCACATCTGTGTCTAAGATAAGAGCAGTTTCCATTTATGCTCGGTGTCTGGATTATATAATAGTCCAATTAATACGAGTTATGAGCTGATTGGTGCTAAATGATATGAGATTCTGATTTAATTTCTTCAGAGAAGGCTGATGGCAGCCTATTGGTTTTACTTTATAGATAATATTTCTTCTCTCTCATCAGTTTCATTATTATTTTCCTTGGCTTGGAAACAACTATTATATGTTTTCCTTTCATTACAGTGGTTTGGCACCCTTCTAACATCTGTTATGTCTATTTTCATTTCCTACTTCAAGGTTGGGAAATTCGATTGAATATTTTCTTGAACTGTTTTTCAGCAACCTTTGCTTTCTCTTCTCCATCTGGAATTCCTGTGTCGCTTATATTTCCTTCACTGATAGTGTCAGATAATTCTTAAAGTGTTTCTCCATTTTTTTCCTTTATTTCTCTCCTTACTTTTCTCTTCTGATTCCTTTTGTGTTCTTATCTTCGAAATTGCCTATTCATTCTTTCATATCATTTGCTTTTTATCATGATTTTAAGTGAATTTTTTGCTTCTTTCATTGATCTTTTCACATCCTGAAGTCCCTATTTTTCTAATTTAAAGTTTTATTCTTGATCTTGTTTATTGACTGTTTCTAATGCACTTTTTCTGTATCTTCTCATAAATGCTGATGTACTTTTAATATTTTTTGACTTTTTAAATTATAGCAATTTTGCATTATTTATCTGTCAAGCAGAAAACTTCTATGTATCAATGTTGTTGGGTTCTGGAGACTAATTCTCTTTCTGTGGTGTATTGTTGTCAAGAGACCTTGCTTGGCCAGCTATATTTGTTTCTCTCTATTGTTTGTTTTCTCTCGTAAGTTAAATATTTCACTTTAAAAAATTGCATCCTGTCAGTTACTTTTGGATTACATTATTTTAAACATCTTATTTCAGCATGGCAATATAATTTCATAAGGGAGCAGAAAGTGATTTTTGAAATTGAAATGATGTGATGCACTTCAGGCACACAGATTAAGAAAAGGGTAATCTGTTATGATATAGGTTAATTAGGAGAGAGAACTTTATGTGCAGGACTCAGTGGATTATTTGGAACATATTTTAGTAGTTTAATGTTCAACTGTAAAATTTAAGGTATTATTTATATAGAAAGTATAATAGTATTAGACCATCATACTGGGGAAATTTCTTGTTAAATGAGCTTAAGGAAATAGACATGGAAAATGAAATGCTTATCAAACACTGTCTTATAATTAAAGCTTTTTCTCATTTCTTCACTGTATTCTCTCTATATGTATATACATATATTACATATGTATATACACATATATGTGTATATGTGTGTGTGTCTATGTGTGCATATATTTTCTCCTTTCATTATTTTAGGCAAAGATTTCTGGGATAAAATTAAAGAGGAATTAGAGAATGAATTATAATTAATTAAAAAATTTGCTATGACTAGTAAGACTCTACTTTTAAGAGGAGAAAGATGAAATTGTCATCATTTATAAATAATATAATCATATTTTGTTAGGATATATATGGTGAATTAATTGTGATGCTATTCAGAAGTTTTAATATGGTATAAGAATGCATAGGTGTTGAGTAAGCAAAGGTTTAGAAATTATCAAACATTATTATTGGGTACTCTAGTTTCTGATCTTTTCATTCCTATAATTTCATTTCTACAGTAGACTTAAGACTGGGGATTATATTTCACATATTATATGGCTATGCTAATTTCTACTTGTAGGCCCTAAAAGCTGACAAGAATGCTGCCCACAGGTAGAAACTATTTTCCCTGGCAGAAGTATTTGAGAACTGTGGGATCTTGCAAAAATAGAGGAGATTCCATGAATTGTTCCAGAGTTTCAAATGTAGCCAATTTAATGTAGCAATGGGTGACTCTAAACTACTGAAGGTTATTATGGGCTTTTCCAATAGTTTTGGATTAGCAATGATAGGAGTATAGGGCAATTTAAGGGTAATATTCACCAATGATGAGGGTTCTGCAATAGCTGCACTGAGCATTATGACTCAGTCAAAATTTCTCTCTTGTGGAAGTCTTAGCATCATTCAACATTAACTAATTTGGAGGAAAAAAAGCTTTCCCCAATTTTTGGCCATTCTTTAAAAAAAATATATATATGACTATATAACTATTTTCCTATTATAGTTCTATTTAAAAATACCTAACTGGTATCTAGTTTCCTAAGTAGAAATTGTTTCATCATCTTTCCCTCCACTGGTAAATGTTGCCACAAAATTTTGTAGTTCATCCTCTTCAGTCTTTATTTATAACCTGGTAAGATCATTCAGCTTCATTATGTATATACACATACATACATACATACATATAATACATACATGCATACATATATGTTCATTCTGTATAAACATTTGCTTAATGGCCACACTCATATTTCCAAATACCCACAGGGTATTTCTCATATCTATTAAACATCAAAGTTGCTCCTCTAAAATTAAACTTTAGAATTTCATCTCATATTTGATTCTTCCCACTTTTGTTCTCAGCAAAAACTTCTACCCTTCTGTACCTCCAGTATCATTTGGAGTATCTTATTTCTACTAATTTTCTACCAAATCTACAAGGAAAATATAGATTTGTATTTTCAAACTTTTTCCAGAACTTACTCAATTCTCATTACAACCTTTGCTGTTACCATGGTGCAAATATTACCATCTTTCCTATGATAGACAGCAACAATCTCCCAAATAGTTTGCCATCTTATAATCATTCCCAATAGAAACACTGTGCTGGTCAGAATCTGGCAATATTCTCTCCCTTCAAAATAAAGCCCAGAAAATCTGGCAAGATGGTGACAGAATGAAGAAAATATGTTGGCATTCTCCAGACATGCTAAACAAAAGTGATGACTACAAAAACAAAGACAGTGAGCAAAATCTGATGATCAGCATGCACAATAGTATGATCATTTCTACTGAAATCAGTAAGAAAAAGTGAGGTTTAATTAAGGAAAAGGAAGGGAATTCTTGCTTACAAAAGGCAGGAATGGTTGTACTACAGAAATCCCTGGAGTTTTTAGCTCGCTCACATTCCAATAAAAGGGTTTTTAAAACTCAACACTTCACTGGCTTTATTCATTGTCTTAGGTGCATAGTGGGAGAGCTATAGAGTTAGGTGACAAAACAATGACCAATAGGTTAAAGCTGAAGCTAGTAAAAGAACAGTTGAAGCTTGAATAAGGTCAGAGCACCTTGTGGTAGAAACTGCTTTTGAAATAAAGAATTATATCTCTAAACCACAGACTCACCTCCATTAAGAAATGTTTTATATAAGAAATGTTTTATAAGAGAAATTTCAAATTCCTGAGCCTACTGGAGGTGAGCCATTCATATTTACTAGCCCATACACCTTTTTTTTGAGACTAAGTCTCGCTATTTTTGCCTGTGGAACTGCAGGCTCTCATTGCCCGGGGTGCCACAGACTCAAGCAATCCCCACTCTAAGCTTCCCAGGTAGCTGGGATTACAGGCATGTACCACCATACCCAGCTATTTTTTGGAAGTAGGTCTCGCTATGTGCCCCAGGCGGGACTCGAACCATGACCCCTAGCCCCTGCCTCTTCATAGGCTGAAGCTTGCAGGTATGAGCCACAGTGCCCGGCCCCTAAACATTTTAAACCTACTATCCCTCAATCCTTCATTGACTCCAATCACATAATTACTCAAATGACCAAAAAAAAAAAAAAAAAAAACCTTGAAAATTGATCTTTGTTGAAATGCATACAAAATTGAATATGAGAATATGAGGAGACAGAGGATCGCAATAGCTATGCCAAAAAAAACAATAAAACCAAAAATATTGAAAAGAGTCCTGACTCAGAGAAGTTGATGGAAATGAAGCAGGGTCAAAAGAGAGAAAAAGACTTTTTGACTTAAACTTGAAACACACCTGTGCCTACTTCTCCCTAGGAAGACAGTTCACTAGCATTTCCTTTAACTTAAACTAGACACACCTATTCTTGCTTCTCTCCCTAGGAAGCAGGCTACAAACTGTTCATTAGCATTTTCACTGTTCAACTCCACCATTGATATGCAAACAACAGTTACCAGCTTCTCTCAGCTGTCTTCCCTTCTTTCAGACCTAAAAAGAAAAATTTACAAACACAGTTTAAACTTTAAACTTGATTGCCTCAATTTACCCTTTTAGACTTCGTGGTTTCTTTCCACCATCCCCAGCCTTCTCAACCAAAATACCAAGTCAAAACAAGATGATCAGTGCAGACTAATTTATTTCTAACAAAGTGATTTCCTAATTACTACAAAAGAAACATGTAAGTAAAACTACGATTACTTTAACATTGTCCAAAAACTTTCTCAACATTGTCCAAAGTCCTTTCCCAGACTGCCTAAAAATCCTCAGTCTCTCAGTCCTGATCATCTCACCAAAATCAGCCAGTCAGACTTCATTTCCAAATACTCGAAGACATCTTCCTTTGGCATGCTCCAGCTCCTCTGTGCCATCTTCTTGCCATGCTCATCCAGGTAGTAGAAGAAACATCATGCTACCAGACTCAGCAAAGTTCAATTTCTTGTCAGGCCTAACTTTTGCACGTCCTCTTCCAGATACAAGTCAAACTCAGCAAACTCCAACACGGAGTTCAAATCTGCAAATGTCTTAACTGCCTTTAGCACACATGAGGCTAGCCCGGACCAGCCAAAGGCTGCAGGTCCCAGGTCTTGCCACATGACCAAACTCACATGGCTCACATTTTCGTTCCACAAAATGGCAGACACCAAATCTGAATCTGAATCTGAATTCCCATTTTTCCCTTGTCTCTTTGTTTCAAACCTCTTTATATATTCTTTCTGTTTTCCTACCTTCTAAGAGTAGCCCTGAATTATTGCATTACAAAGGCAAAAAAACAAAACAAAACTGTTTTCCTCCTTCTTTCACCTTGTATCTTTCTGAAAGGAAATTCTAACTAAGACCATTCTCACATTTTAGCATATCTTCCTTGAAATCTGAAATCTTAAACAGGAGACAATTAAACGCAGAGGGGTAGTGCCCCCTATCAGAAAGGGCTTTCAGACTAAGAGTTCAAATGCGGATGGAGCATCTAAAAAATAATCAAGGCTATAAAAGAACAACTGAATAAATATAATGAAAATATGAGGCAACTACATTTAGAAATATTAGAGATAAATGCCCTAAACCTGAACTATATTTCATTATAAAAAATACACAAGTGAGGGTCTTAACAGCAGTGAAACAGAGAAAACGGGGATAATTGCACATAATAATAAAGATCATAAAAACAGAATAAAATTGGAAATAAATAAACAAAAATTAATGAAAAGAATATAAGAACTCTTCAGGATAAATTTAAATAGAAATGTCTGTATCATGGAAGGTTCAGGAGAACAAAAGGGAACATAGAAGCATTATTGAAAGAAATAATCATTGAAAACCATATCACTCTGGGAAATGAACTAAAAGAGGTCCAAAAGTTCTGTACAAAATACTAATAGACAGGTAAATAAGAAGACACACAGAAATAAAACCTTAAAGAATCAACACAAGTTCGGAATGCAAAAATATCATGAGAAAAAAAAAAGAAATATTTATCTGGGAACAACATTCAGTCTAGCAGAAGATTTCAGCAGAAACTATAGCCCATAGGAGCTGCCCGAGTAGGCTTGCCGCATTGATGGGTCGCAGATAAAGGGCTGAATATCCGACCATACCATCAAAGAACTACATCGATATGGTTACCAGTGCTCGAAGCCAAATATCAGGGAGCAGAGAAACCTGCAACGAGAACATGTTACTCTCCCATACCTCGGTGGGAGGAAGGCCACAGAATAGTGGCAAAGTTACAAGGGGGAGGAGCAAACGGCAAATGGAGAGGACACAATCTGGACTAACCATGCTCTAATGTCTTTCTCCACAAGGAACTTGCCTACTAACAACACTGGGCGACTGACAATCTAAACCAGAGTCCAGCAAAATGGCAAAGAAGCAGCAACACAGGACTAAAACCAGAAGAAGGAGACGACCAACAAGAAAGATGAAACACTGAGCAGCTCCAAAGGAGTTGGAGAGAAAGCAAGAATCATATCTAAACAACATGATCTACTGAGACCCAGGAACCCAGAGATGGGAGGGCATTGGGGGGTGGAGGACATACCTAAGGGGATCAACAATTATGTAAAATAAATAAATAAATTTCTATTTTAAAAAAGAAACATCAGCCTCAAGTAACTGGGATGATATATTAATAAAGAAAAAGACTTTCTGTCCAGAATCTGCTATCTAGAAAGATTATCTATAAAGATAAAAGAAAGTATAAGATACTCCACTGAAAAACAAAATCTAAAAGAATTTACAAGTCATTTATGAAAGACATCTTAGAGTGGTTATTAGAAAGCTACATAACAATTAATATAGAATCACAAGAGACTTGAATTAATTATATGAAGAAAGAAAGTAAAAATGGAGCTTTGGAGTAAGCCAGAGACCAAATGGCTCACTGGATCACACAACTAGCCCATCATATACAAACCTTAGTAGAATCCTCATTCAAAGAAAAATAGAGGTAACACATTAGATAACAGAAATAGCAACTTAAAAAAAGCTGAAAAACTAATACAATAAAAAGTAACAAAATGAAAAAAACACATCTATTTAAATTATTGCCTTAAATGCAAAAAACTTGAATTCACCAAAACTTATTACAGCAAATGAATTGATTTTAAAACAAAGCCCAAACTCCTGTTGTTTACAAGAAACTCAGTTCACTAAAAAAATGTCAGTTATAAGTTTAGAGTTAAAAGACGGAAGATGTATTAAAAGCAAATGACAGCAATAACAAAAGAGACAAATCAGGGATGACTCTAGCTTTACCTAATAAAGTAGACTTTCAATGAATAAAAAGTTTTTAAAAATATGATAGAAAAAAAAACAGTATTTTAATTAAGAAATAACTCCTCTAGTTATACATGTGATGAATAGTGGAGCACAAATATATAAAGTAATTAACTTGCAGAATGTAAGTGTGATATAGCAGTATAATAACCCTAGGATATTCTAATATCTGCTATAACAATGGACAGACCAACAAGACAAAGTATAAAAAAGTAAACAGCATTCTAAATGAGGAGTTAAACCAAATAGGTTTAACAGATATCTATAACATATTTCATGCCAGAATGACAGCATACACATTTCCCCCACAATAGCACATAAAACATTCACGAATATACCGCACACTGGGACATAAGTCAATTGTCTATATAGCTTACAAGACTGAAATTATACTTAGTAACCTCTCTGACTACTGTTGTATCAAGTTATCAATCAATTACTAAAGAAAACTGGGAAAATATAAAAAAAATAGATTTCAGACAATATGTTGCTTAACAAAAATTGAGAGGAAGTATTTAAAATATTTAAAAGTATTAAAAATACAAAGCAGGTATATAAAATACTTTCAAGCCAAAAAAAAAAAAAAAAAGATATGGTTTGCTAATCTATGAAATAGAAAGTGATTAGTCTTTAGAAGGTAGCCAGTCACAATGAAAGTCCATATCAATACACAAGAAAGGATCCAAATAAATAACCTAATAGAATACCTAAAGCAACTTAATAGGGAAAAACAAATAAAATAATATTTAAATTAGCTTTACAGCACTGTAATTGGGAGCTGACTAGCAAAGTTGTCAGAAAAATGTGTTGCAAGTTGTTATAGATGGCACCCTTTGGTGCAGAGAAGGACAAATAGCATGAGACTTAAGATTTACCTTGAGGACAATTAAGAAGCAGTGTGGCTGGATATTCTAAGAAGGGCATAAGAAGCTGAAGAAGCAGAGTGAGAGGGGGTGCCATTTGTTGTTTTGGCCCCAAAGAGTACCATTTTCCAGGATTTTTCTTTGAAAGGCAGCCACCCTGGGTTTTGGCCACCCCAGGGAAGAAGAGAAAGTTGCTATGCTAAAAATTCAAGTAACAGACCTTTTTTTTTTGGAAACTGGAATTTGGACCTCCCATAGAGAAGAGGTAAACTGCCTGAAAGACTGGAACCTGAGCCTCTGAAGATGAGAGAAGTAAACTTGTTGGGATACAAGAATCTGTGGCCCTTCCTGAGAAGAGGAAGATAAAACTTTTGGAAACTAGAATTTGTGTCTTCCAGAAATAGGGAGATGAGAAGCTGTTGAGACACCATGTGGCCTTTTGTTTGGGATATGGATGATGCCATTTTGAAAGCATGGCCTTTTGTCTAAAATGCTTGTCTTAGTTCTGACAGATGTTGTCTTGGAAGTGTGGCCATTATTTTAGAAGTTTAAGACTGGGGTAAGATAACTGACCACTTGTAACCTCAATGACTCTACTTTTCCTTGTTTGTTAAATAAATCTGTTTACTGCTTTTCCCTGAACCTGAGTGGTCTTGCAATTGCATATGCAGATGGAAAAACCCAGACAGTGACATTTGGCAATTGGCCTCTCCATCAGTTTTAGTGCCCTTTCCCACCCAGTTTCAGCAACATGGCAATACCTGTTGGGGGTATCATAACATTACCTCAATTAGAAATAAATTAATAAGTAACATTTTTAGGAAATGCTTTATTTGAGGTTTTATTGTTATACAAAACTCCGTATATTTGAGGTGTACAATTTGATAGATTCTGACATATGTCTATGCCAATAAAACCACACTCAAGACAATATCACTTTGTAATCTGTACTCCTGTCCCTTTACTCTCTCTTTGACCACTGACTTTCTATTTTTTTAATTTTTTATTTCTGTTCTTTACATATATATATAACTTCATTGTACATTCCCCAGAATTCTCCCACCACTATATATCATCCATGAACGATAATCTTGATTGCACTCATTCTCTCCCAGATTTCTCCCTCCTTACCACCCCTTACATAGCTGTATGCGGTAGTGTTACTATCAGTTTCTTAGATTGAATATTTCTTGACCTTTTCCTTGTTTTCCCTATATCCCACCTATAAATGAGACCATCTATTTCTTATCTATTTCTTATTATTATATTATTATTTCTTATTATTATGGCTTATTTCTGCGACCATCATTCCTTCTAGCTCCATACATGTTGTCACAATGCATTGTCTTTTTTGATTTCTGAATAACATCTCATGGTGCAAATATACTATGGCTTTCTGATCCATTTATCTATTTGAGGGCTTTGGATTGTTTTCATATCCTAAGTATTGTTAGTAGTGCTATAATAAACATATGAATACAGGTGTTCTGCTTTTCAATAAGTGTTTTGGTCTCCTTTAGGTACATCCCCAGAATGAAATTGTTGAATCAAGTGGTAGTTTCAATTTCAGTATTTTGATGGTTCTCACACAGCTATGTATAGTATTTGGACCAGTTTGCATTCCCAGCAGCAGTGTAAGAGTATCCCTTCTCTCCAAATCCACACAAGCGCTTATTGTTGCCTGATTTTTGAAATGGGCCATTTCTTACTGGTGTGAGATGGAATCTCATTGTGGTTTTGATTAGAGATTTCTTTGTTACAAGTGATTGAGCATGTTTTAATATGCTTGCTGACCTTTTTCATTTCCTCTTTGGAGAAGTGTCTTTTGAGCTTTTATCAACATTTTTGACTGGGTTATTTAGTTTGCTTTTTTGTGTATTTTGTACATTTTTTTATATGAAACCCTTGTCAGTTAAGTGGATAGCAAAACTTTTTCACCATTCTGTTAGGTGTGTTTGCTTTGGTTATTTTCTCTTTTGCCGTATAGAAGTTTTAGTGTGATATATTCCTATATCACATATATATTTATTGTGATATATATTCCTAGCTGTTTTTGTTTCACTTTGTTTCCTTTGCATGCATAGATGTGTAAAGAAAGATGCTTTTGTGTTATAGGTCATGGAGTGTTTTGCCTATGTTTCTGTGATGTATTTTATGGTTTCCGGTCTGATATGCAGGTCTTTTATCTATTTGAGTTGGCTTTAGTGTATGGTATGAGTGAGTAGTCTGGATTCATTCTTATGCATATAGCAGTCCAGTTTGCCCAGCGCCATTTATTGAAGAGACTATCCTTGTTCCATTTATATCCTTGTTCCATTTATATTTTTTGCTCCTTTGTTCTAGATTAGTTGATGATATTTGTTTGGCTTTATTTCTCAGCATTAAATTCTGTTCTATTTACATTTATATCTGTTTTGTGCTAGTGCTATGCATGCTATTTTAATTATTATGATTTTGTAATATAACTCAAAAATCTGTTGTTGTAATACCTCCTTTTTTTTTTTTTCCTTTGGTAGGAGGGCTTAGGATCTTTGAGTTTGTGCCATCTGTCATTTGTATCCATGTGTGTTCTAATCCTATCTTTACTTCCTCATTTACTAGGTGGTCTCTCAGTAGCAGGACTTGAATTTCCATGTAGTGGTCAGTCTCCTTGTTTTCTTTCTTTTTCTAAATTGATTTATATGTAAGTTTCACAACATTGTAATCCCAGGGACTTACCACCCCCCACCCTCCCCTACATTCCTCCCTTTTCCCTCCTGCTCAAAGTTGTGCGCTTCAGTTTGGTGCTTAGCTTGTTTTGACTTTTCCTCAAGGCTTTTATTTATTTTTTCACTATATCCCATATATTAGTGAAACCATTTGGTTTCTGTCTTTTTCTTTATGACTTGTTTCTGCTATATTATTTCTTCTAAGTACATCCATGTTGTTATCAAATCATTGAATTTGTCATTTTTAATTGATGAGTAATATTCCATATACCACATTTGTTTCATCCAGTCATCTGTTTTGGAGCATTTAGGTTGCTTCCATGACCTTACAATTATAAATTGTGCTGCAGTAAACATCCAAGCACAGGTGTCCCTTTGTACCCACATTGAGGTGTCTTTTGGGTAGATTCCCAAGAGAGCAATTGCTGGGTCAAATGGTATTTCCATTTTCATTAACTTTAGGGTCATCCATACAGCTTTCCATAGTGTTTGGACTAGTTTACATTCCCACCAGCAGTGTTGTAGTATTCCTTTCTCTCCAAATCCTCGCCAGCAATTCTTGTTGCTCGTTCTTTGGATGTGGGCAATTCTTACTGGTGTAAGTGGTATCTCATTGTGGTTTTGATTTGCATTTCCCTTATTACTAGTGACATTGAGCAATTTTTCATGTGCCTGTTGGCCATTTGCATTTCCTCTTTGGAGAAATATCTTTTTAGTTCTTCTCCCCATTTTTTGATTGGGCTTTTCGTTTTGCTTTTGTTTAGTTGTGTGAGTTCCTTATGGTTCTTCGTTATTAAACCCTTGTCACTCATGTGGAGGGAAAATATTTTTTCCCATTCAATTGGGCATCTTTTAGTTTTTTTCTGTTGTCTCTTTTGGTGTACAGAAGCTTTTTAGTTTGATGTAGTCCCATCTGTTTATGTTTTCCTTCATTTTTTTTTGCCATCTGTAGATGTTTCCAGAAAGGGATTTCTGAACTGTAATTCATGGAGAGTTTTGCCCAAGTTTTCCTCTATGTATGCTATGGTTTCAGGTCTGACCTCTAAGTCTCATCCATTTTGAGTTGATTTTTGTACCTGGAGTAAGGGAGTTTTCTTGGTCCATTTTTTTGCATGTCTTAGTCCAATTTTCCCAGCACCATTTATTGAAGAGGCTATCTTTGTTCAAGGTAAGTTTTTCACTCCTTTGTCAAAGATTAGTTGACTATATATGTATGGTTTTATTTCAGGGCACTCAATTCTGTTCCATTGGTCTGACTGTCTGTTTTTGTATGACTACCATGCTGTTTTAATTATTATGGCTTTGTAGTATAGTTTGAAGTTTGGAATTGTAATACCTCCATTAAATTTTTTTCTGGTCAGGAGGCTTTTTGATATTCAAGGTCTTTTGTTATTGCATATGAATTTCTGTATTTTTGTTCTATCTCTTTAAAAAATGTCATTGGGATTTTTATTGGGATTGCATTGAATCTGTAGATTGCCTTTGGTAGGATGGTCATTTTGATAAATGACAGAGCTTTTATTTTTGGCAATCATTTGAGATAACATATAAGGGAAAGCCTACTAGACAGATCAGATTTCTCTGAGGAGATACCATGCAGGCAAGGAGAGAGTTGAACCACATATTTGAAAAATGCCAAGACAAAGATGCTAGCCAAGAATTTGTTACCCTGTGAAGTATTCCTTCCTTCATGAAGGAAAAATGGAAAACTTCTCAGATGAAAGAAGCATTCAGAAATACTGAATCATTTGAGATTCTATTTTCTGTGTTCTATTCTTCCTGTTTAATTTTGTTGGTTTAGACTTTAAAGTTTTTCTGATCTGTCTGATAGGCCTTCTCTTATATGCTGTTTCTTTTCTTTAGTTAATCTCATAATTTTCTTTGTATTATACTTTTGGTAGTTTTGCTATTATATGCCTTTCTGTGGTTTTCCTTTCACTAATATAGTTTGATGTCCTTCTAATTTTTTGTATGCCTATTTTCATTTCCTTTATCAGGTTTGGGAAGTTTTCTTCCATTAGTTCCTTGAATACCTTTTCAGTTCCCTTGAGTCTCTTTACTCTTTGGGGGACTTCTATGACCTTATAATTGCCTTCTTCATGGTATCTAATATATGAGTTATTCTCCATTTTTCTTCCTTTATATTTCTCTTTTTGAATATCAAAAAGCCTCCTGGCCAAAAAAAAAAAAAAAAAAGAGAATGGAGACTTAAATATTCCAGACTTCAAGTTATACTACAAAGCCATAATAATTAAAGCACATGGTACTGGTACAACAACAATCATACCAATGGAACAGAATTGAGTGCCCTGAAACAAAACCACACATATATATAGTCAACTAATCTTTGACAAAGGAGTGAAAAACTTACATTGGGACAAAGATAGCCTCTTCAGTATATGGTGCTGGGAAAACTAGACTAATGCATGCAAAAAATTGAACCAAAACAACTCCCTTACATCATGTACAAAACCCAATTAAAAATGGATTAAAGACTAGATGTCAGATCTGAAACCACAACAAACATAGAGGAAAACTTGGGAAAAAATCCATGAATTATAACTCAGAAATCCCTTTCTGGACACATCTGCAGATGGCAAAAAAAAATGAAGAAAAAACATAAACAGCTGGGAATACATCAAACTAAAAAGCTTTTATACAGCAAAGAGACAACAGAAAAAAACAAAAAGAAGCCCAACTGAATGGGAAAAAATTTTTGTCCTCCACAAGAGTGATAAGGGTATAATAACAAATATCCACAAGAAACTCACACAAATTAAAATCAAACAAACAAACAAGGAGCCCAATCAAAAAATGGGAAGAAGAACTAAAAAGACACTTCTCCAAGGTGGAAATATAAATGGCCAACAGGCGCATGAAAAATTGTTCAAGGTCACTAGCAATCAGGGAAATGCAAATCAAAACCACAACAAGATGTCACCTTACAATGGTGGCATCTCATGGTAAGAACTGCCCACATCAAACAAACAGGCACCAAGTACTGACGTGAATGCCGAGAGAAAGGAACACTCTTACATTGCTGGTGTGTACATAAACTGTCCAGCCACTATGGAAAGCAATTTGGAGGACCCTCAAACTAATGAAAATGGAACTACCATTTGACCCAGCTAGCACTCTTCTGGGAATCTACCCAAATGAGGCCTCAATGTGGGTACAAAGGGACACGTATGCTCAGATGTTCATAACAGCATTATTGATAATCGCAAGAACATGGAAACAACCCAAATGTCCCAAAAGAGATGAATGTATGAAAAAGACATGGTATGTATACACAATGGAATATTACTCATCAATTAAAAATGAAAAATTAGATGAATTTATGATAACAGGTTTGTACCTAGAAGAAATCATATTAACAGGACAAGTCAGAATGAAAAAGGCAGAAATGAAATGGTTTCAGTAATATAAGGACAACCGAATGAAAGCATAAAACTGGGGCAGGGGACCAGCTGGAGTGGCCAGGGAAGGAAGGTGGTGGGTGATCCCAGGGCATTACAATGATGTGAAATATATATATATATAAGCAACCCCCCCAAAAAAAAAGAAAATTAAGGTAATGTCAATGTAAACATCCCGCAGAAGAATATTTTTGCTTTCAGAGATGCCTTCAACAACAAATGATTGAGACTTATAATTTGTATCAGAGTAGATTATCATTCTGCTTCATGGAAATCTCTATTAAAATATGCCTACAGAGCTTATATTATATTGTGATGCTTAGGTGAATAATGGGAATCAGTTTGATGCTACATATTGGCACTCTTTATACTCTTTCATCACACTTTTCTCATCAAAAACTAGAACAGATTTGGAATCACCTAAAGATCATAGATTGCTCTAAAAGAAACTACATTATTTCATCATGATCCTTAATTACCATGGTGTTTTATATATGATAATGATGATGAATTGTATCATGCATATGAAAATGTCTAGTTAAAATATTCTTGGGAGCCATTACCATAGCAGATAATTAACAAATATTTTCAGGATAAATAATTTTGTGCCTACAAATTTAGATTTCAAAATAGAGTATATAGATGGAAAATAAGAATACTTAGTCTTCTAGTAGCTGGAATGAAAATGAATTGGAGAGGGGAATGAGGCCTAGGAAATTGACATATTTACATACTGCATTTCACAGACCTTTACTCTAACCAATTCCTTGGCCATAAGTCCCCATTTATCCAGCTGTATTTAATATGTGCGCAGTGTTCCTCTCTCCTGCTACAAAGCTCCATTTCAGGAATCCCTTGAATAAAACCTTCCTCATTACCTTTAACATGTGTTACAGTATTTCCTTTTCTTTAACAGTTTATGTAGAAGAAAATCCAAATGGCCCAGGAAGAAACAGTGGCTTTCCTTTCATTTTTAAAATTATTTTGCAGTCTTTTCAAATCAGCTTTTTTCATTTACTAATAAGCTTTTAAGTCTGATGACTTTATATATAATTTATTTTCATTGTGGAATAATATTTGTTTTCTTGATGTATCACAATCCATTTATTACTGAAAGACTTCATTTTTGTTGACTACACACATACACATACATACATATATATATATTCTTTACATCATTGTATACCTGGAGGTTCTCTCACTACTCTCTCACCTGTGAACACTCATCCTAATCTTTCATGTCCATTTTTCCCTTAACCCACCCTTTGATTTATGCTTTAGTTATGCTGTCAATTTGTTAGTTTTAACATTTTCTTGTTCTTTTTTTTGGTTTATTTTCCATATATTCCACATACAGGTGAGAGAATCCAGTACCCAGATGTGATCATGTTAACAGAAGTAAGCCAAAAAGTACTTTTCCTATTAGAGAGCGCCAAAATTAAAGAATTAAAATAAAATGAAAGATCTCAATTTTATTTGATATTTAAACTTCCTCATACTTGTCTGTATTTGTTAATTACTACAATATACATTCAGTTTTCTAAATTAGTAGGGTAGTTTTTATAATCATAGGTTTAGAGTTAGAGAGACTATAGTTGTTGTCCTAGTCTGGTCATTGTTCATTATGTATTTTCGGAGACTTAATGCTTTATTTGCTAAATGGTCATACTGAACATACATAGCTTTTAGGTTTGCTTTGAAGATTAAATAATAGATTTTGAAAAGCACAAGAGAATTTTGTATCAGAGAAGTTGTAGTGTTATGAGCATCCTAGAATATCCTTCTAGCTGCACCACCAAGGCTAATGAGGCCATTGACAGTGATAAGGGAGGAGTCACACACACCAGAAGCCACACCTACAGCATCTAATTCCAACAGAAATAATCAGGAAGAAAGAGGAATGCAACAAACAGCCCCCCCCCCCAAAAAAAATCCAGGATAATAATAAAATAAAGCAAATCTTCAGAACCTGAACTCAGTTACACTAGATATGTATTCCTCCTGTGAAATACAGATATTTAAATTGCCTTGATAAAGAAACTCAAGAAAATAAAAGCAGAATGGGAAAATAGGAAAAGTGAAATAATGTCCTTAGGGGGGGAAAGTCAATGGACAAAAAATAGCAAACAGTAGGATAACATTGATGATTTATAAAAGAAAATCAGAATTAGAGGAGTTGAAAAATAAAGGAGAAGGTCGCAAAGATAGAAGGGAACAAATGAAGAATTAATTAGTGTACTTGAAGCTGAGAATGTTCTGAGAATCTAGGTAGAAAGGGAAAGAGATAAATTTATCAAAACAAAATGAAGACACACCCTGTCAGACTCTAGGAGAAAAGGCAGCATAAGGATAATGGGATATTCAGAGGGTGAAGTAATAGACCAGAAGATATCCTGAAGGAGGAGAAAATACAAAGCATCACAGAAATCAGAGGAAAATTAGACACTACTATGAACATCTGCAAAATAACACATCCAATAATTATATGGACAAATTCTTATAATTATACAGTAATCTGTGATTGAGTAGAGAAGAAATAGAAATCATGAACAAACCAATCACATGCAAGGTAATTGAAACAATAATAAAAATTCAACCAGAAAACAAAAGTCCAGAATCACATAAAACTGAATTTTTCTTTTCAAATATAAATTAATTCTTATCCTATTCAGACTCTTCTGAAATTTAGAAAAAATATATATCTAGATATATTTGATGAAGCAAATATTAATCTAATTACAAAGCAAAACAGAAACTACAAACCAATCTCCATAGTGAACAAAGACATAAAAATTCTCAGTTTAGTTCTAGCAAACTGAATCCAAAATTGCATTCAAAGGATCATATGCCAAGACAAAACCTGGAATTCAAGGTTTAACATTTAAATATTATCTGAAATAATTAATGTCATCAATAAAAGTGTATAAATAAATGTATGGATCATATGATCATGCTAAATAGATGCTAAGAAAATATTTGATATGATCCAAAGTCGATTTATGTGGAAAGCTTTGAAAAAAAAAAAAACTGGGTATAAATGAAACTACCTTAGCTTAATACAAATAACTTATAACAAACCCACAGTTAATATCATTCTTAGTGGTAATAAGCATTCCCACTTAGATCTGGTACAAGATATTTATGTCTATTCTCACCATTACATATTATTGGAATTATTTGCTGGAAATATTAGACAAAATAAAGACATAAAAGAAAACTAAAGCTATCATTGTTTGACTATGACATGATAATATACATAGAAAGTCCTCAAGATTCCATGGAAAAACTAATTTTAACTATCAGTTTATTAAAATAGCAAGATATAAAATTTTTAAATAAAAAATGCAAATAATGAGATACAAGAGAAAGAATTTGAAAAACAAGCTATTTACCACCACAAGTAAATAAATAAATGGCAGTCAACAAAAGATGCCAGATATCTGTACAAAGAAAACTACACCATAGCACTTAAAGAAATATTAGAAGTCAGAGAGAAATGTAAACACATTCCTTGCTCATGAATTGGAAGAATCAGCATAGTCAAAATGGTTATCCTACCCAAAGTGATATATGTATTCAGGAAAATCCCAATAAAAATATCAATAGCATTTTTTAAAAGACCAGAATGAACACAGTTGAAATTCACATGTTAATGCAAACAATACCACATACCCAAAATAACTAAAAAGATAATAAAAAGAAAGAATGAAAGGAAGGAAGGAAGGAAGGAAGGAAGGAAGGAAGGAAGGAAGGAAGGAAGGAAGGAAGGATGGATGGGAGGGAAGGGAAGGGAAGGGAAGGGAAGGGAAGGGAAGGAAGAGAATGGAGTTAATCACATTTCTGGTCTTCCAATTACATCACAAAGCAATAATAAATGAAACAGTCAGGTGCTGGAACAAAATCAGACAAAGCAAATTGAAAGAGAAGTGAAAGTCCAGAAATAAACCTACAAATATATGAACAGTTAATATATTACAGAGAACAAGAATATAAACTGGAACATGGGTATTTTCTTCAATAAATGGTGTTTTTTAAAAAAAGAACAATGGCATGCAAAAATTTAAAACCAGGCTGTTCCCAGATACTATATACAAAATCATCAATTTAACAAATTTAACAATTT
Source organism: Uropsilus gracilis (assembly GCA_004024945.1). Taxonomy (NCBI): domain Eukaryota; kingdom Metazoa; phylum Chordata; class Mammalia; order Eulipotyphla; family Talpidae; genus Uropsilus; species Uropsilus gracilis. The sequence continues at coordinate 43,292 of PVHY01001508.1, read as the reverse complement.
AAAAAGATCATTAATTCAACCTAAATAAAGTACTTGGGCACAGGATCCAAATTTATAAAATACATAGGAACAAACACTTCAAGATATAAGCTTCAGTGATGTCTCTAGGAATTTATTTGCAGCAATAATGAAAAGAAAATAAAACTTAAACGACTGGGACTGCATCAAACTAAAAACCTTCTTTGCACCACCAATGAAAACACTATGGAAAGGGGTATGGAGGACCCTCAAGCTAATGAAAATGGATCTACCATTTGACCCAGCAATTGCTCTTCTGGGAATCTACCCAAAAGAGACCTCAATGTGGGTACAAAAGGATACCTGTACCCGGATGTTTACTGCAGCACAATTTATAATTGCAAGGTCATGGAAACAACCTAAATGCCCCAAAACAGA
>PVHY01001508.1:0-42796 GCA_004024945.1 Uropsilus gracilis | reverse complement strand
AGGATGAAAAAATTGTGGTATATATACACAATGGAATATTACTCATCAATTAAAAATGACAAATTGGACGACTTCATAACAACATGGATGCATTTAGAAGAAATTATATTAGCAGAAACAAGCCATAAAGAAAAAAGCAGAAACCAAATGGTTTCACTAATGTAAGGTATATAGGGGAAAAAAATAAATAAATAAAAAATAAAAGCCTTGAGGAAAGTCAAAAGAAGCTAAGCACCAAAATGAAACGCACAACTATGAACAGGAGGGAAAGGGGGGGAAGGGAGGGGAGGGAGGGGGGGGCAAACCCTTGAGATTACAAAGTTGTGAAATTTATATATAAATAAAAAAATTATTAAAAAAAAAGAAAACAGCAAAATTATCTAAATTATAAAGACACCCTAATGAATGGGGGCAAATATTTGTATATCATACATCTTAAAAAGGACTAATATTCAAGATCTGAAAAAATTGATAAAATTCAGCAAGAGCAAAGAAAAAATAACTGAAAAAATTGGCAGTGGTCTGAACAGACAATTCTCAAAAAAAAGACATACAGATAGTTGTTTAAGGATATGAAAAAGTGTTCATCATTTATTATCAAAGAAATGAAAATCAAGATGAAAAATGGGATAACATCTCACATCTGTGAAAATTATTTATATAAAAAGGACCAGAAACAACATGTGCTTGTGAATTTGTAGAGAAAAAAGACTTTCCTACCCTATTGTCAGGAAAGAAGACTGGCTCATACTCTTTGGAAAACAGGATGGAAGTGTCTCAATACATTAAATATGAATCTTCCATAGGACCCAGAAACTCCTCTTCTACACATTTATGCCAAAATTCAGAAAATACTTCTTAAAAGGGAAACTTTCACGCCCATGTTTATTGCATTTCTATCCACAGTAGCCAAATTAGGGCTACAACATGTATACATATACATATATATACAACATGTATATATATACACATATGTATATATATGTATATATATTTATATTTATATATATTTATATATATATTTATATATTTTTATATATACATATATTTCACGAGGTGAAAAGAGACCTACTCTGGATCTACTGGGAAATGTATAGCTCACTCTAACAAAGATATAGATATGTATGTGTGTATATATATACACACACACACACACACATATATATATTAATCACAGGTTAAATATTCTTGGTCTGCTCCATTATAGTTTAGAATTTACAAACATGTAGATTTTCCATAAGTATGGTATTAAATTCATTGTCCCTTTGCTAACCCATTTGATGGTACTTTGATTACTTGCCCAACTCAAGAAGAACCTAGAGTATGAGACCATTTAATTTGCATCTAAAGGTAGCTATTTTAATTTTCTAATTAATAATAGTTATGAACTATCTAAACATCAGTTTGAATTGTTTTATTTGTTACATCCTTCTCAGGAATCTCTTAAAAGAGTCATTGTAATTAATAAAAGAAATTAGTGATCTCTTGGGAGGCTGTTTGAAACATAAGTTCATATATATATGAAATATAAGTTTTTATATATGATGCATATATGTCATTATTTTTTCTAAGTGAGGGAATTCCTTATTCATGAAATATTCACAATTTCCCTTCAAACCATGAAAGTTTCTATTACCCAGATACTCTGATATTTTATAATTGCAAAAATCTACTACTTTTGCTGATAAAAATATTAATGTGAAAAAAATCTATTCTGAGATTCTTGAGTCAGAGAAGAGTTCGCCTCAATTAAGTATTCCTATTGCTAGTTTGAACCACATTAAATTAATATTGAATGTCAAAAATAATGATATTGCTTCAAATTTCAAAATAAATATCCAACATGTGCTCTTTTGAACAATGCTGTCTTTCCTCTATTTTGAATTCTATTGCCAATAGAATAATTAAGCCCTATTTTGATCCCTGCCAAGTCTTCAATATCAGGTTAATTTTAATGCATATGAATATGAGGCACAATATGAATATGATTCTTGAAAATAGAGGACAGAAACAATTTGGATAACTAATCAGAAAAGGGACTTCCTTGTTAGGGAACACCATGAAAGAGAAGAAAGTTTGAAAAATGAAACTTGAACAGGAAGACCAAGACCCTAACACTTGTCACATAGAACACAAACTTAGAGACTATGTCATGCTATATGTTACTTCCCCATTTCAATTAGAAATAATCTCACATGGACTCTGCACCTCTCTCTCTCTCTCTCTCTCTCTCTCTCTCTCTCTCTCTCTCTCTCTCTCTCTCCCCAGATCTGAAACTGCAAGGAGTGTCTTATTATAATTGATGTCAAGTCTTCTCACCTTTTTTCCATACTGCAATTTCCCCTCTTTAACTTCAGTAATAGGAGAGAGAGCCCTGCTTCCTAACTTGCCTGAAAAAATATTGTTTCTTTTTTTGGTATATGTTCAAAGTTCATTAGCTAGAACCCTGATTTGGATTTATTCTTATATAACACCACGTTAAGTTAGACTAAGCATAACTCCAAAAATAAAGAATTAAAATACAGCCTGTAACACTCAAAAATTGGTATTTTAGTATTCTCCCATTTATTTCATTTTTTTTCTCAATTGCATAATCAGTGTTAATAATTACACAAAGGGTGCTATCCAAGTAATATGATCACATTTTTTTTTATTGTTGGATTGCGTAAAATGAACTAAAAAGAGTGCTGCTAGGGATGCTATTCACACATGAAAGAAGTCACACATTCAGTTTATGTGTACAAGGTATAGGAGATTATCAGTTTAACAAAAGGGAAACAAAAATCAATTTTCACCCAAAGCAATTGTGTGAATTTAATCAAAATAGAAAAGTAAATAATCCTGTTTGCTTATGACTATGCTTTCCATTGAAGGTTATAAAAAAGATATTTGCAGTTATGAATAACTCATGCTTCACAAAAATGAATTCAACCCTTATACCAAGATGAGACATTTACTTCAGATTAACTCTAACCAATGCACTATTGCAAAAGTTAAAACAATATTTAATCACTGTTATTTCACAATAGGAGAAAACTGTCTGAATTCTATAATCTTGTATTTCCCATGACATTTCAACCTATGAAAGACCTCTAAGATCTCAGAGACAGTGCATTCCCTGCACGAACATTTCATAGCATGTTATAGTTTATAGCTTCAATTACCTCTCATTATTCATGAAAAACCTGAATGTCACCTGAAAACCTGGAAAACCTGAATGTCACCAATTCTTTTAGTTGAATTAACAAATTGAAATCACTTTAAAATTATTTTGCTTTTCTTCAAGAATTAGATGTTTGCTTTCTTTTTTATTTAAAAGTTGAAAGTTTTTCTGGATTCTTTTTGGGGGGTTGAGGAAAACTAAGTTTTATTTTAGTGGTAAAAATATTATTTGATGAAAAATTAAGTGTAAAGTAAATACACATTTATGCAAGCATGGTTGCAATATAGCAACTGGATATAATAAGTTTTTTAAGAATTTATAAGATATTTTCTGTTTAAGCAATAAGGCAGTACTTGATGGTAATTCTACTGGTGAAGAACGTCCCCTATTAATGAACTGATTTTTACCAAACCAGTAATTTTATTTAGGAATTCATTTGAAGATGGTAAGAATCAGCAAGAATATTGTGGCTCATCACTAGTCATAAAAGGATGAAAGTGTTTTCAATGAGCATTTATTTCAAATGTGGTATGGTTAGCATGTTATTCAGCTATTTATTTTTTATTTAGTATTTAAATACTATGTGAGTTAATAACACCAATGCCTAAAGGAAAGGTCATTTAATAGGAGTACCAAAATATTCCCACTATAAACATGATATCAACAGAAACATTGCCAGACAGAAATGCATCATTAAAGACACAGTTTTGATTATTTTAATTCCATGGAAATCACAATCTTTTATTCAAAAACTGATAGAAATTTGTAGTATTTAATAATGGAAATATTGATTAAAGGAATACTGTTGATCTGTAGAACAGAGACTACTACAGTGGAAAATAGAATGTCATCAAAAACAAAATGGGAATAATTCCCAATGGTCTATGGAAGAGCTATGCATGCTTTGATGGCACATCCTTCTGAAGTGGTGTGAACCTATTCCCCTAAAGTATAGACCATGTTGTAAACTATGTTAAGTAAAGAAACAAACAAACAAATAAATAAAAAAATTAAAAAGGGGGTTGGAAGTTTTTGATCTTATCCAGTCTAGTGTTTAAGTTATCCATATTGCATTTACCCAAAGAATAAGAAAACAAAAGTAAATATAAGGATGCCAAAGTAAACTATAAAAATGACTAGATGCATATCTGTTGCTGTCCTTGAAGGATATGAATGTCTATCTGTATTCAATATGTCTGTGTATGAAAAAGAGAATATAAATGTAAATATGTATGTATATATGTCTATGTATTAAATGACTTTTTTTGAGGCAGAAAGATTTGGAGCAAAAGTTGATTTTTCTAAAACATCTATGCAATCCTTATCACTTGAGTTATCAGAAATGCTAAAAGATTTAAAAAAGAGGAAACAAATAAAAAATGTGGACATCTTTAGGGAAGGCAAAGAACTCTATTCCTTTTTTCCACCAATTCCCAACTCTGCATCTAATAAATTATTACATCAGAACATAAGTGAATGTTGAAAACTATATTAAGAAATGGGCATTATTCACTGTCTCTGACAGTGAATTATACAGCAGGAAAAATCAAAGGGGTTACATCTAGTTTTATTAGCATCAATCATATGAATAAGAACTGGAGATCCCATGCTATAACAGAAAAGGTCCTTTTTGTATTTATAACCCATTATTTACCTAAAACAATCAGTCTAGAATTAATGGTTTAACAAGACTGATAAAAAATAATTCTCTTTTCTTGCTACTAGCCACAAAAGTTCAGAACTTTCAACTGCCTTTATATTTCTCCAATAGAATCCAAGTTTTTCCATAGGGGAAAGAAAGCTATTCATTTAGCTGATATGGAGAAAGTAAATTTTTTCTTGCATATTTTTCTTGGGAACCTCAAGAACTCTCCATTCTTCTTGTCTCCTACTCCAGTTTCTGTGAAGAAATATCTCTATTTTCCTAATGTTCTGATGTTTTCATCCTTGAAATAGTTCTTTAACCCTCCTCCCCCTTCATTCAGAATAGAAACTGGATTGGTTTTCTACTTCAGCTAAAGTGGCTGCAGAGATAGGTAATTATCTAAGTTAGAGATAGCACTATATTCTACTACGTAGTCTATTAGGCGATGGATGATCTGTTCTTACTTTTACAGAGATTTTAAGGAACCAACTTTTGTTTTAATACGACCAATACTCAGGTGTCTGCTATGTGTCTTTAAGAAAAGATAAGGAACACATGATGTTATCTACATTCAAATTTTACATATGTTTTTCAACCTTAAAGTGAATTTGTGTACAATGACTTTTTTGGCCAACAGGCTCATACTTTATCATGAGGTTAATTTGTGCATTATGACAACAGGCTCCATAGGCATTTACAAAGAGTCATTAGACTTGATGGGATATATCTTAATCCTACTGTAAAATATACCTAACCTCTCAAATTAAGATTCCCTCACCATTCATATATGTTTATTATAATAATTATACTGTACTTGTGAATAGACTATATATTCATTTAAAAAATCTTGGTTCTAAATGCATTTTAAGTCAATTATTTACTGTAATTGTTCTTGTGCTGTATTTTACATTTGGGTCTAAATGACTTTTTCCTAAAATAGAAGAAAGAGAGCATTTTCTCTTAGCATCAATTGGATGGCATGGTGCCAGGGTTACTAATGGAGTTTCTTAGTGTGAATTAGTGTTATTCCCAAGAGTACCATGACCACTGTCAAGAACTCTTGACTAATTACAAGGATCTTCCCAAAGAAACATTTATCTAAAAATTACTATTTTGTTGTGACAGACATTGATCAGATTTTTAGGCTCAGTCAATCTGAACTTTTTGTGTAATAAATAAACCATTATGGAACCTACTCTGTCATTCTTAACTTACTCTAAAAGCCATTACACCTGTGAGATAGCTTGTCATTTTTACATATTCTGTGAAAATGAATAATGTTGGTCAAATAAGAAATTATAATCTGAGCCTAAAAGGTGTGTTAATTTCAAAGAGGTGTTTTGAAATCATACTATGTTAAAGTTCCTAAGTGAGACTTTAGTTACTAAAATGATTAGAAAGCTCTCCTTGAGGCTGCATAAGTCTTGAATGGGATATAATTTTCTTCTTGGACAAATATGTATGTCTCCCACCATTTGAGTGTATATATGAATGAATCAGAGGAAATTCCAGAAACCCTGGTCATTTCCAAGTATATATTTCCTTCTACTGTTTTCCAAGGACAGTTCATTATTTGTAATAGCAAATTGTAATCATTTATAACTTAGGTATTAGAATGATTAGATATGCAATATTTTTAATCTTTGTTCTAAGTGAAACTGGGGCAAAGTAAAAGCAAAAAGGTATTGCAAGTAAAAATTTTGATCATGAATCTAAAGGGATAAGAATTAGATCTATAATATCTATGTAATCAATTTGAACTGAATATTAAATAAATGTATTATAATAGTGGGTTAAAATCACTGAAATAATGTTTTTATATCATTTGGAGACTTCCTTCTTTGCCTTGATGGGTTAGAATTATCAAATATAGTCCCTTAGTCTTCCATACAGATACTGTGAAATAAAGTGCAAATGACAAATATATATTGGAAGCGTTTGCAATATATATGATTATATGTATATATATGTACATGTATTTGTGTGTATACATATATATTTTTTTTCTGTTCTCTACTATCACAAGTCTAGCAAACTTCCTGATAGAAGAGCCGATACAATAAAGAGGATTATGGGAACTTCCAGTCTACAAAAACTAAGAGAGAAATGCTATTGTGAAGATTTCCAGAGTGAAATCTATTAACTGTGAGTAAGGCAAGGTGACTCGTGCCTGTAAGCTTCAGCCTATGAAACGGCTGTGGTTAGGGATCGCAGTTCGAGTCCTGCCTGGGGCACGTAGTGAGACCTAGTTCCAAAAAAATACAGCTGGGTGTGGTGGAGCGTACCTGTAATCCCAGCTACCTGGGAAGCTGAGGCGGGAGATTGCTTGAGTCTGTGGTACCCTGGGGAACGTGAGCCTGCAGTTCCACGGGCAAAAATACACACTACTAAGTATGTTAAAATATAGGCTATCTATGAAGAAAGGAAAAAAGGTCTATCAGAAAGGGGTTAGGGCAGAGTAAGGAAAAAAAGTGATAGCAGAAAAATCTGTAAAAGATATCTCTGAGAAAGGTCACTCCAATTGGTGTAGGTTTTTCTGTTACAATTCCTTTTTATGTGTTTAGAAGCTAAATGTTAAGTTTTCCATTCTAGCATGGACTTCAGTTTCAACTTAGAATAAGACTATAGCCAATGCAAATGATAATCAGTATCAACATATGTATTTCATTTTATGTCATGTGCTCTTTGCTCGTGTCTTATTTTTCTTTTTTGGTGCCCTGATATAAGGACATTTATCCTCTGTCAGACGAAGTGTCGTTGTGTGACTGTTTTAATATCTTCTTGTGTAAATGCCTCAGGAAATTCTTTACTAATGGATATTCCAGATGTCAGAATTACATCTGTTCCTAAGTGTAAAACATATAATTTAAGAAACCTAAATAAACTTTATAAGACTAACATGATTTTAAATTGAGATGTCCATGTTAATAGATACAGCAAGGTGCAAAAACATAAAACATTTCATATTTGTTTGAAAAATAAACAATTTCTATAAGAATACAAATAAGGCATTTGAAGGAAAGATCTGGATTATATATTCACGTGACTAGGGTAGTGTAAGTAAACAGTTTCTCAGGTACCCATGCAGTTCTGATTAATTGTTTTTCTTGACCTGACATTAGAAAGTCAATTTCAGGGAAAAGAAACAAATAGTGAATTAAAGTGAAATGTCAAACCTAGAGTACAAAGTATTATGAATCATATTTAATTTAATCAAGTAAGTCATTAAGGATGACATGAGTTTATAGAGAAAACCTATATTTCTCACAATTAGCATTTAATAGTATAGTCATTCAGCAATCCATTCAACCAATAGTTAAGTGTTTAATATGGTCCAAGGAATGTTCTTGGAAATCACTTTAATATTTATTACCCCTAATTATCTTATTTCTAAAGTGGGCCAAGGTTTTAAGATGATTTTAGATGGTAAAGAAGTCTCAAAATTTTAATTACAGATTATAATTGTAATATTCTTGGTAAAATCATCTTTTGTTCATCATTTTTACATCTCTTCACCAACAAAAGCAAACACAGAGAAAATCTTACTTAAGCAAGTAAACAATATAATATAACAAAACAGTAATTCTTTAAAGTTAAATGTATCTTCAGCAAAAGAAGTTAATAGAAGAGAGAAAATGGGATTAGGAAAATTCCATTTCCATTATTTTTACTAGGAGTGCTATGAGTGTATCTTTTTAGATTGATGAGTAGAATTTCAGTGTGCATATATATCACATCTTCTGGACCCCCCCTTCTTTCATGAGGTAGTTTCACCATGATTTTAAGATGATTTTAGATGGTAAAGAAGATATTCTCAAAATTTTAATTACAGATTTTGATTGCAATATTCTCTGTAATATCATCTTTTGTTCATCATTTTTTATATCTCTGGCGATTGCAGATAGTGCTACTGTAAACATGGAGATCAGGTTTCCTTTATTTAAACTTTTTTTAGTATTTAATTTCTTGCATCACTTTTAATTTTTGCGCAGTATTTGATTTCTTTCCTCAGATATAGTCTGTAATTCTCCCACCACCATAACACCCTTAATCCATCACCACAATCTCTTGTGCTCTTCCCCCCCCTTATTTTCAATCTTATCCCTCGCATCCTTGTATTTGCTTGAAATCTATGGTTTGCTTGCAAGTTTTGATTTTTTCCTGATCCTTTGTTTGGTTTCTCTATATCTCACAAATAAATGAAACTATCCCACATTTATCATCTTCCTTTTGCCTTATTTCACTTAGCATGATCCTTTCCAGCTCTATCCATGTTGCAGCAAATGGATTAAGTTTATCTTTTTTTTCATCAGGAAGCAGTTTTCTATTGTTTATATATATATATATATATGCCATATATTCTTCTTGTTTTTGAGATAGTGTTCTTCTAATTTTGTGGTAGTTACATAGGTGTGGGATAGTTGGTTCATGTGGTAGGTTCATTTTTAGTCTTTTGAGATTTTTATAATTTCAAATCTTTGATAAATTTTGATTTTTTTTGGTATGGTTTGAGACAGTGGTCTTAGTTTCATTCTTTTGCATGTGATATTCCAAATTTCCCAGTACCACTAGCTGAAGAAGTTTTTTCCAATATTTATTCTTTGTTGTAGATTAGCTGTCCCAATATGAGTTGAAATAAACTCTGTTCTATTCTAATTCCATTCTATTCCATGTATCAATTTTGGTCCAGTTTCATGTTATTTTAATCTTTATGGTTATACAGTATAAAGTCTTGAAGTGTCATACTCCACATTGCCCTGCTCTACTTTTTTTTTCAATATTACTTTAGCTATTTGTGCTCTTTTGTGATCATATACATTTTTTAATGTTTGTTTCACTTATTTGAAGGATATAATAAAAAGCTTTTTGGAGATTATATTATATTAAATGTGTAGTCACCTCAAGTAAGAGCCATGTTGATTCTTCCCATCCCATAAAGGGATATCTTTAAATTTATCTTACATCTTCTTTTTCTTTCAATAATGTCTTATAGCATTCCCTGTGCAGGTACATCACCTCCCTTATTAGATTTACTTCTTGTGTGTGTATGTGATTGTAAAATGGGTTGTTTCCTTAATTTCTTCCTCTCCTAGTCCATAGTTTCTATATAAGACAATAACTAGGGTCTCTCTAGTTACTGGTTGTTACAAACAATGAACTATGGAGATTCTAGCTCACATATGTTTATACTAAAACTAGTGACAATAGTTTTCCGAAGTGCTTATATTAATTTACACTATAAACACAATGTATGAGAATTTTAGCTGCTCCACATCATTGCTAACTCTCTTTTATCAGTCTTTTTAATTTGGCATTATGGTTTTTGTCTAATTGCATCACATTGTCGTATAATTTGCATATCACTGATGAAGTTAAACCCATTTCATATGTTTATTGGCAATACTGATATTTTCTTCTGTAAAATGCCTGTTCAAGAATTTGATCTATTTTATATTTCTTTTTAATTTTGTTGTGCTGAAGATGCTAGATAAATCTTCTGTCAGATAATGCATTCTAAATATATATTCTCTAATTCTGTGATGCCTTAACATTGACACACCTAATGGTAGAATTTTCATTTAGATGAAATAGCCTTTTTCTTTTCATATTTTTGTTTTTCAATGTTATGGTTCTATACTATGCTATGCTGTATCAAAGTTAGGGTTATACTGTCTAATGTTTTATTTTAGATGGTTCATAATCATAATCATTTAGAATAAATCTATATATGCTTCAGAGGAACAGTTTCACATATCAGCTATGCATCACCACACTACCTCCACTCCAGCGTACCAATATCCTTTTATAATATATACAATATTGGGTTCCTTCCTGCTCTGCTCCTCATATCCCCTGTCAAACTGTACTTCATGAAAGTCATTTTTCGACTTTATTTTAGTTTATTTCTGTCAGTCCATATATATATATATATTTCCATATTATATATATGTAAATCATTTGATATTTGTCTGTCTCCATCTGGTTTATTTCATTTAGCAGAATTCCTTTCAATTTTTTCCATGTCATCACAAATGATAATATTCATCCATTATTTTTTAATAGTTGAAGAATATTTCATCATATATATGTACCACATCTTCTTAATGTCATTGTGGACTTAAGCTGTTTCCATAATTTGGATAGTATAAATATTGCTGAAAAAATATAAAATACATATACCTTAAAGTTTGTGATTTTGTATTTTTGGGTAAATATAAAAGAGTTAAGTTACTGGATCATATTTAGCACATCTACTTTCAATATTTTGAGAATCTCCATACTGTTTTCCAAGGGATCTGAGCCAGTTTGCATTCCTAAAAGTAATGTATGTGGTTCCTTTATTCTCCACACACTCTCACAGCATTTGTTGCTTCTTTTTATTGTTTTTATTTTACTTTCCTCTTTTTTTATATAGTTGTCATTCTCACTGGAATGAGATAATATTCATTGCGATTTAGATTTGAATTTTTCTGACAATAAATGATGCTGAACATTTTAAAATATGCTCATAGGTTATTATGGCTTCTTTGAAGAAGCATTAACTTCTCATTTTTACTGGTTTCCTTGTTGTCTGATTATTGAGTTATATACGTTCTTGGTAGATTTTCTATATTATCCCATCATTGGATGTATGATATGTGAATCTTTTCTTCCATTCAGTAGTATGTCCTTTTGTTTCACTGATAGATTCTTTCACTATACAGAAACTTTCTAGTGTGGTTAATGACATTAGTATAATTTTGCTTTTAGTTTTCTTGCCATTGGAGTCAATTATTTAGACATCTTTGAAACTGATTCTGTGGAGTATTTTGCCTGTGGTTTCATCTATATACTTAATGAACTCCTTTCTGATATAGAAGTCTTTAATACATATTGAGTTATTCTTTTTATATGGTGTGAGACTATAAACTTATTTTATTTTTCTTAATGTAGCTGTCCATTTTTCCCATTAAAATAAATCAGTGAATCAAGTAATTAAAACAATATTTGGAACTTTCAGTGTACCCATTGCTGAAAGTAGAAGACAGACAAAATAAAGTGACAATACTAGTACAGTGAGCATAGATTTACATATTGGAATCTAATTATGGGTAATATGAAGAAACAGCAAATGTTTAGAACACCATAGGTCCTTATGGTCAGATTTTAGGATTTTAAATTTGGTGGTTGTTTATTATTTGAATGACAATTCAGTTATAAGAAAATGAGTGTTTTACTTAATGAAACATTACTTTTTAATTTTCTCTCAAATACTGAAGTCTTACTTATATTTAGTATTTATTAGATTTTTATCCATTATTTACATATGAAATCATTATCATCTGTTGCTTTTCTTTTATTGTTAGAAGTAAAATGATCTCATGGGCAACATCACTTTTAAAGCAGTGAAAGGTGGCTAAGTGAAAGGTTTGTGTACTCTAACACAAACATACAAGTAAAATGAAAATTTTAGTTGAGAACATACAATTCTGTAGACTACCATGGAATGACTATGATGGGGTTGTTCATAAACAAATCAATGACATTTATTTAAGTTCAAGTGTTTGGATGTCTACCATAACAGAGGGCAATAACCAGTCAGTGTATAATCCAAGAAAGCATTGCCAATAGTTCCTATTAGTGAAGAGATATTTTCCCCTCTATTCTCTTCAAACCCTTCTTCATTATGTTTCAATTCTTGTAAGAATCAAGAGAACAGAGTAAATAGAAAATACCAGGTAAACAGAAGAGTGGATTTGCTTGAAGACAACGAAACTCAAACGGCAGAGCTATTCACTTGCACAGGTCTTATTGGGGATGCCATGGACTAAATTTTACATTTATAATTTTTACTCAGTTTTTAGAAATAAAGCATGAGTTTCAGCATTGACAAGAAATTGGTAGAAAAAAGCAAATAATTAGATAATATAAATCCTTTTCCTGTTGCTGCTTGCCTGGTCATGGGTTAGACTAAGTCGAATGTGGAAGAAATTAATATTTTGAAATAGAATGGACTGTATTTATTAAAAGCAAAATTAAAACACATTTAATATCTAGAAGCCATTAAAGACATATGGGAAAAGTTTGTATTGTCAATAGGAAAGGAAAGGGAGATAAAAGAGGTTTAAATTCTGTGGAGTGGAGGAAAGAATAAGTTGTTTCTATTGTATCTGTATCCCATTGTATATGCTTGTTAAGTTAAGAAAAGAAAAAAAATGACTGGTACTGGTTTTTTGGTGAGAACTAACTGCAATTTGGAATGAAATCAAGTTAACTACTCTCTTCCCATTTCTATATTTCCTATTTGTAAATAGCTTTTTAACTCTTAGATCCATGATTTTAAAGTGAAACAAAAGAAGGTGATCCAAATGTTGCATACATACCCACAAACAAATATTCTAAACACAATATTTCTAATGAATGTATGGTAGTTGGTGGGAAAGCTTTTCTAAAATTGTGCTGGTTTCATAAGGAAATCATTAAATATGTGAGAGCTTTATACTTCTATCACATAAAGTAATGTAAATTAAAATATTATGCCTAGGTAAATAATACAATTAACTAACAAGGTAATTTTGATAAAAATCCTTCTGATCTATACATAAAAACAGATATCACCATGTTTAGCATTTGAAAATAAACACCTTAATTTAACACACAGTAAATAAAAAAATTTTTTTCTCTATTGGAAATAAATGAAAGCAACAAGCTGTGATTTTAATGGCAATAAAATAAAAATTCATAATATAATTTAACATATAAAGAATCTGAGTCAAAATTAAATCAGATAATGAAACTGAAATTTAAAGTCTATAGAGCATAAGATTTTTATATTGTCAGAATGTTTTTGTTTCATAATTTATCAAAATATCCATGAACATAATCCAATTTGCCCCATACTATTTATAATTAGCTCATCCTTTTTTGGTGAAATATGTCATTTTTGCTACTTAGAACATTGTGCCCTCGAGTCACATTTGTTATATTTCTGGTCTCATCTTAAGCCCTTCAGAATAGAGTGCTATTGAATTGAGTTTCCATTTGGATTTCTTCCAAAGCTATTGCTTTGAGAGGAATACATGAAATAACAAAACTGCATGGGTTGTTTTCAATCCATGGTTAACTCTGTTTTCTCTTGATTATGGGTGATGGAATAGTTGATGATGTAATCTATAATTCCATTTTCCTATACAGACATTACATTACATATAATTTGCATTTATCTTCAGTTATATTCTGAAACCTATGCATGTAAGCAAATAGATCTTTTATAAACTATGCTAGATAACTGAGAAGAGTATTGAAAACAGAACAATCACATTCTTCACTAGCTACACATAATTGTGTGTATTTGTTTTTTAATAGTTATAGTTATAGCTTTCTGGAAAAGTCAGTAATGTTATTTGGGATTTGATAATATCTTTACAATGCTATATTTCAAATAAGGGCATGCATGTTGGAAATTAGTATAACTAAAAGAAAAACAAAGAACATTAATATTTGTCGTGATATTTTTGTGAAAAATGGATCAGAAAATTGTTATGGAACTACTTGTTGAGATTTATTTCACTGAAGTAGCATTCTGGGATTATTCTCCTAAAGAAATGTCAGTGTTATGTAAATAAAACATGCCAAGGAAGGTTGATACTTGCAAAAAGAACCTGTAAAAGTTGTTTTTCTGATAACACAGATGTCAGTCTGGGTGCCCTATACATCTGGATTTAAATGAAATTTAAATTCTCACGTCAAATAATTTTGAATTACTAGATCCTAGGTATTTTGTAAATAGATAAAATTATCAATTTCTTGATTATTTTTACCAAGAAGTGTAATGTCCTATAAAAAGAAATGCAGCATTGTTTCAGTAGAGATTCAGTTCATTTATGATTGCAATGGAATGCCAGCGTAAAGGATTTAAAATTAGTGAAAGAATGCTAGTTAAACTAGACAATCTAAAGCAGATACTTATAAGATTTTAGTGATATTTCAGCATTGAGAATATTTAACTGTCACGAGGTCTCGGAACTCTTTCTTTTTCAATGAATTTTTCACTTAACTTTCTGGGTGATCAATTGTCTTCCTCTCCTGTTACTCCTAAAATGCTTTTGTAGCTATTAGTTGTTCCTCAGATAAAGTCCAGCATTAGGCCATCTGCCAGAGTTGCAGAAAGTTTCTTCAGTCTCTGCAGTAGAGCTTTTGTCCTTGTGGAGAAGGAGTTCATTGAAGCAGGAAACAGAAATTCCAAGCAGCCCTCCCACACCCACTCACCCACTTGACTGGCAGAGGTGAAGGAAGTCCTTCAAACACCAACAGCAAAACCAGTTGGCTGAATCACCAGGAAGCAGATACTTCTAGAGTACTGGCGCTGCAACACTGGTGAAAATAAAAGTAGTTAAGAGCTGTCACAGTATAAGAGTGAAACTAGCCACCTCTACAACAACAGCAGCTCATAAAGAGAGGAGATTGACAACCCCAGCACTACTACCACCCAAAGACACTCCCTGACAAACCATCTCAGAGAAACAAAAAATAATAAGTCAGACCAAAACAGCCTAAGGAAGACAAATACCTAGACAAAAGAAAGAAGATTTTACAGAAGAAACCACACCTGCCTATCATTCTCCCTGATGGCAAAAGAACTGGATTCTTCAAAACAGCCAACAGAAGTGAGGAAGTAAACCCCATTGGGTATAGGCACAAAGGCACAATTAATCAAAATCTATTAAAGGGCTCAAAGTATCATGTCAAACTAAACAAGAGTCATCATTGCCCAATACATAGAACAAGCCCAAAAGGAAAATATAAAAGGAGAAAAAAATGCAAATATTCAAGCAAACTCTACAGGAAATAATACACCACCAGGAAAGACACTATATAGAGATCAACAAGGATGACATAGAAGAAATGTCTTGCTTTTCAGACAAAGAATTCAAACAGCATAATAAAACCTTTTTAGGAGTTAAAAGAAAAAGCAGAAAAATATAAAAATAAAGGCATCAGTAAAATAACAGAATTGAAGAACTGGAGAGTGGGATTGAATCCCTGAAATATGTACTGAAAGAGACACAAGATATAAGAAGAGCAACAGAGGAGCTCAAAAATGCAGGTAAATGCCATAAAAATAGATGAGATGAAATAGAAGAAATCAGTATTCTTGAAGACACTGAGATAGAGAAGAAAGAAAAAGAGAGAGAAATACAAAGGAAGAAGAGTGAAGAAAAACCCAAAGATACATCAGATTCCATAAATAAAATAAGCATAAGAACAATTGGTATTCCAGAAGAAGAAGAGAGAAACATGGGAACTGAAAGGCTATTTAAGGAAATAATGGAGGAAATTTCTCAAATCTGAAGAAGGAAATGAAAGAAGACATACAGAAAGATAGTAGGACACCAAACCACCTTAATGAAAGAAGGATGACAACAAGATACACAATTGTAAAACTTCCAATAGTACAAGATAAAGAAAGAATAATGGAATTTCCAGAAATAAGAAACGGATAATATACAAAATAAAACCTATTAGGGTGACCTCAGATTTCTCCCAAGAGTAATTATAGGCAAGGAGTGCAGACACATTTAAAAACAACAACAACATCAACAAAAAAACTCCTACATAAAAAATGCCAGTCAAGAATACTTTACCCTCATTCATTTATGAGAAAAATTAGAACATCCTTAGACAAGCAAAGTCTCCAGAAATTTGCTAACACCAAACCCCCACTCCAAGAATTCCTACAAGAAGCCCCAAGATCAAAACTAATAGAAGAATAAATAGGAAGAACAAAACAAGGAAGCTAAATGGAACTTCAAAAAGACCACCAGAAAACCAACTTCATAATCTCAAATGTCAAAAATAACCCTAAATATTAACAGTCTAAATGCATCAATCAAAAGACACAAAATACCAGACTGGATCAAAAAACAGAAACCAACATTGTGATACTTTCAGGAAGTACATTTGAATGCTGAATAAAAGCACTGACTGAAAGTAGGGGGCTGGAAAACAATCCTTCAAATAAATGGTCCTAAAAAGAAGGCAGGAAGAGCCATTCTATAAAGTTAAAGCAGACTTAAAATTTATAAAAAAGTGACAACATATATAGAAGGTCACTACATAATCATAAAGGTGAAAATTTACCAGAAAGACATTAAAATTATCCACATAGTTTCACCAAAAATGGAAATACCAAAATTCACAACTACTAGCAGAACTGAAAGTAAATATTGGTTAATATACATAGGATCTTAGCACTCCACTCTCACCAAAGGACAGATCAATGAACAGATAGTACACAAGAACACAAAAATTTTAAAGGAAGGTCTATGACCAAATGGACCCAATAGATATCTATAGGGCACTGCACCCCCAAGGAAAATAATTTACTTTTTCTTTTCAATCACGCATGGATCATACTCGAAAGTTGACCATATATTAGGCCATAAGGCAAATATGAATACACGGTTTAAAATATTCCAACTTTTTTCTCTGATCATAAATGTATCAAGCTATAAATCTACAATGAAAAGAAGATAAGGAGAGTGTACACTCTGTGGAGACTGAACAACAGGCTACTGGAAGACCACTGTGTAAATGAGTAAATCAAAGAAGAAATTAAAGTCTACACCAAAACAAATGATAAAGTGATACAGCATTCCAAAATGTATGGAACTCAACAAAAGCAGTGCTTACAAGTAAATTTATAGTAATATAGGCCCATATCAAAGGACTGAAACAATCCAAAGAAATAATATAATTTTCCAACTTGAAGAATTAGGAAAGGAGAAAAAAAAAAAAGCCCAGCTATTAAATAGGTATTTCAGAATATAAACAAAACCAAAATATAAACAAAGCCAAAAGCTGGTTCTTTGACAAAAATAAATAAAGTTGACAATCCCCTAGCAAGGCTATCAAGAAAAAGAAGGGAGAAAACGCAAATAGAATCAAGAATTAAAAAGGAGAAATCACAACTGACACATTAGAAATATAAAATATAATAGCAACTACTATGAGTACCTATATGTAAACATTGTTAAAAGAAATAGAAGATGACATAAAAAAGTGGAAAGACATTCCCTGCTCATGAATTGGAAGAATTAACATCAAAATGGCATTCTATCAAAAGCTATAGACAGATTCAATTTAACACCAATAAAAATTCAAATGTCATTTTTTAAAGAAATAGAACAATTGCTGGAATTCTTATGGAAAATATGCAAAATATGCAAAAACCTCCTGATTAAAAGAAGAGAGAACAGAGGTATTGCAATCACAGACTTCAAATTATATTATGAAGTCATAATAATTAAAATTAGCATAGTACTGGTACAAATCAGACAATCAGACCAATGAAACAATTGAATACACAGAAATAAAGACATACATCTACTATCAACTAATATTTGATGAAGGGGTAAAAACATACATTGGAACAAGAATAGACTCTTCAATAAATGGTGTTGAGGAAACGGACCACCACATGCAAAATAAATAAATAAATAAACCTAGACAGCTCCCTCACACTATGTACAAGAACCAACTTGAAATAGATAAAAGATTTGAATGTTAAGACCTGAAATCATAAAATACATAGAAGAAAATTTGGCCAAAATTCTCCAAGACTTACACTTCCAAAATTTCTTTTAGGACACATCTACAGATGGTAGAAAAGAAAAGGAAAACATACATAAAATGCTGGGAATACATCAAACTAAAAAGTTTCTGTACAGCAAAAGAGACAAGAACCAAAGCAAAGAGAAACCAACAGAAAAGGGGAAAAATTTGACCTCCATAAAAACAATATGGGTCTGATAACAAAGATCTGTGAAGAACTCACACAACTTAGCAAAAACAAAGCAAAATGTCCAATCAAAAAATGAGGAGAACTAAAAAGATACTTCTCCAAAGAGGAAACACAAATGGCCAACAGACATATGAAAAAATGCTCAACATTACTAGTAATCATGGAAATGCAAATCAATACCACCTTACACCAGGAAGAATGGCCATATCGAAAAACTAGGTAACAAGTGCTAGTATGAATCTGGAGAGAATTCTTGTACACTAGTGGTAGGAATGTAACAGTGTACATTCCAGACACTATGGAAAACTGATTGAAGGAACCTCAAAATACTGAAAATGGTACTACCATTCTATACAGCAATTCACTTGTGTCAATCTCCCTAAAGTGCTCCAAAACACTAATCAACAAGACAATTATACTCAGATATTTATTGCCGCACTATTTACAATTGCCAAGATCTGGAAATAACCCATATGCCCCCAAAAAGAGGAATGGTTGAAAAATATTTGTTATATTCTCACATGGAATATTATTCTGTAATCAAAACTGACAAGTATGGTGCATTGTGATAACATGGATGGACCTAGAGGTCCATATTAGCAGAAATAAGTCAGAGAGATGAAGAGAGAAACCAAATGATCTCACCTATAGATGGGATATAGGAATAACAAACAAAAGGACAAGAAAACTCCAAAAATGACAGTGGAGCTGGGGCAGGCTACTAGAGGAGGGGTTGGCGAGGGAGAACCAGGAAGATTAAGAGGGCTCTTGAATGATGGGGTAGAGGGAGAAACCTCGGGAATGCAATGATGTAATATATACACATATATACACATATATACATATACATACATACATACATATATGCATATATACAAATACATACATGTGGGATGTGGAAGCAGGTAGAGAGATGGAGCTTAAGATAAGAGAGTACCTCCTATATCTTTAGCCCCCTCTGGCACACTAGTGGGTGGTCAATAGCCAGTCTCTCACCTGTGACACTGTCTCCTAACCTCTTTGGAATGTCCCAAGAGACATCTGACTTATTAGTAATGGCTATTGTTTCCTAAGGTAAATTCTCCTGTTATTATGTATCCCTACATCCTGCCTGCTGCATGTCACATTCCCTTTGCTACTTCCTCATGACATCACTGTAACATTTCCTTATTGGGGTATATAACGATCATCACAACTTCATTGAAGTTGGATCTGGACATGCTTCCCAGGATTCCTGTTCTGTGGGTCGGTCTCACAGATGGTTATCACTCTTCCAGCGCAATTTCTTCTTTCTACACGCAACTCCTAACATATATATATATATATATATATATATATATATATATATATATATATATATACACTTATATGCATAATATGCAAACAACAAAAAGATTAATGAAAAATAAATAAAAATAAATAAAAAATAAAATAAATAAAAAATAATAAAATAAAATAAAAAATAAATAAAATAAATAAATAAAAAATAAATAAAAAATAAAAACTCCTAACATATATATACACTTATATGCATAATATGCAAACAACAAAAAGATTAATAAAAAAATAAGTCTAGCTTAGCCACTTGCTTATTTAACTCATTATTACAGCCAACCATTTATAGTCTTTTTTCCATCTACTATTTTTTAGATAAATTCTAAAATAATGTATTGGAAATATTTCTCAACAATTGATTTATATGTTTGTAATCTTTCCTTTCATTCTATCTCAAATCATTCAATAAAATCTCTGGCAAATCAGTAGGAGGTTCTTTTATAGAATTGCTAGCATTTTTTTTCTGCTTTTGCGAGACAACTGACAGTTTTTATATTCCTTATAGTTTTGATTTTCTTTTAGTTAATTGTATTGAGTCATAATATTATTTAGAAAACATGTAATGGTTCATCTTCCTAACTGTAATGTGATCTT
Source organism: Uropsilus gracilis (assembly GCA_004024945.1). Taxonomy (NCBI): domain Eukaryota; kingdom Metazoa; phylum Chordata; class Mammalia; order Eulipotyphla; family Talpidae; genus Uropsilus; species Uropsilus gracilis. The sequence goes on along the minus strand of PVHY01001508.1, from coordinate 22,276 downwards.
CTATGACATTTTGCTTTGTGAGCATAGGACATATCTTGTTGGTGCTTATTAATCTTTCATTTCATTAATTAACTTATGGAACCACTCAGGAGCAAATAAGGAAAGAAGATTTCTATTTCCCCAGGCTAAGAAAAGGCTTGATTTTAAGAATAGAATCAAAATAGTTTACTTTGTTTAAGGGGGAGTTTATGTAGGCATGGAAAAAAGTGATCTTTGTAAAACAATTCACCAAAGAAAATAATCACAAGCAACCATGATGGATATTCTATCAAATATGTCTAGTCAAGGATAAATCTCACTTTTGGGTTGTTGCGACTAGAGTCAGAAAGGATGATTTTCTCCTTCAGTTTGCTCTCATTTTGCTTTTTCCATATTCTCCTTCTTCACCTCATTTTTGATAAGCCACACTGTGTTAACTTTGACATTTACAAGATCACTATAATAGGAAAAAATGAGGAACAGAATCTCACTCTTCCATGACTCTGAGTATCTGTCAAGCTTGCTTTTTCCCCTTCATGTTTTGCTACAAAGATGATTTGATAAGATTTCCATGTAGCTATATGCAGAAATTTCTCACCCTTGTAACTGTGCTGAAATCTTCATGTTCAACTGTTCTCCCTGCTTCTACTTTTGACTACCTTCACTTAATTTTAATTTCAGAAAGTAGAGTGATACTTTAAAATATATATTTTTTTACTATCTGCTTTTCCAGCTCAACTTCACTAAAATCTGTCATTGTATTTCAATTAAAATAATAAAGTAATGTATGATTGTTCACCACTCCTTAGGTAAGCTATCCTGCAATTTTAACAATTTTACTTTATCTCCCACTAAGCCCCCCCTCCTTTCTCTTTGTTTTTATTCTTATATTGATTAAATTACTTTGTTCATCATCGACTTTGCTATAACAGACTGTACATTCTATTAACATGGTACATTTTCTGTCTTTTGTTCACTGCTATATCACTAGTAGTTAGGATAGATACTGAAGATGAGTACCAGTTTAGTGAATATTTGTTGAATGAATGAATAAATACCTTTATAACCACTACAGTATTAAAGCAAATGGGGAGAGTCAACAATGTGTAAAGCATAACCTTCAAGTCAAAGTGTATGTAGAATTTTTTAGAGTACATCAATATATAACACAGTAGAGGTCAAACAAATACAAAATGTGCTACAAAAATCATTGTGGCAAATCTTCTTTGAAAGTATTGGGACAAGAGCAATAATTCCTGGTAAAAAGTAGAATATGGGGGGAAAAAGCAGTCATCTAGACAGCTATTTTCTGTTCATAGACTCTACATGCAGTTTGATGGACATGTTGAGTATGAGGAAACAGAATTTAGATACAAAGTTTAGATTGGTGCCACTTCAGAGGTTTTGAATGCCAGATGAGGAAATGAATGATAATTTAGTGATAGACAAGCCTGCTAAAATTTTTGAGTAGGAAAATCAAATGTCCATATCTGTTTTTGAGGTTATAAATAGATCTGAAAGAAAACAGGAACATAAAGGAAACAGACTAATCTGGAATTTATTTAAAATGTTTAGAGAAAAACAAAGGATAAAGGAGGTAGTTTCAGAAGGGACTAAGAATGAAAACTTGTATTCAGGTATTACCAAGGGTTGAATGGAAAATTAATGGTAACCAATTTTAATGTTTATTATAAAAATGTCATCCATTTTCAGTGCAGATAATTCTTCAACCCAGTTATCAATGAAAGCGAATATTTGAACTGAAAAATTTATTTAATTTTCACCCTATCCTGACATATTACAGAAATTAATTATGGTATGAAAATATCTTCAGAAGCAGGCTTTTTTGCATTGTATTAACCAGGCTTTTTTGCATTGTACTCAGAATTCATGTGGCATGAGAATTTACTCCTATACTGACATTTCCAGTGATATCAAATTTCCAGTTAGACTAATTTGTGCAACCGATAACCATCAGATTCAAACAATGGTCTGGCACATATGGGAAGACAGTTATCTTCACTGCCTCAATTCCACTAGGGAATGATAAAAGAAAGAAAATATTCTCAACATGATACATTTCATGCTTGCAAGAGAATGATGAGCAACTCTTTCAATGAGAATAAAATCTCCAAAACTCTCTTTCAATTTAGAGCAGGAGGCTTGCATAGCATAAAACAAACACAACAAAAAAATAAAGGTGATCAAAACATGCTTAGCATAGACAAGCTGCAAACAAAGCCAGAAAGGGTTATGTTGGGGACACAGTAACATAATTGGATTCCTCTGCCAACCCTGGTAATTAAAATGGAGACACTCAGTACCTTAGTTGCTCTGCAATCCCCATAATATGTTTGAGATTAACAACCCTTGAATCTTGGTTTTACTGCTGAATTATTTGAAGATACAATACGTATCTGTTGCCACTTTCAGAACACACAGAGATTGCTGTAGGGATGTGATGATTTCAAAGCTCCTCACCAGAGAGCCTGACTTGTGCTTTCCAATCACACTTCCTTTACTGCCATGAATATTTTGAATTGAATAGAAAATAAACAAGCAAACAAAAAAGAAAAGGTAACAATGTTTGCAGTAATTTAAAGTTTTGCTCCACTATTTCAAAAATAAAAAAATTAGTCAATGCTCTGTAGTTATCCACAGTCACTTCACTGTTTTGCCAAATTTTTCTTTTTATTTTGCCAGCACCTTTCAAAAATGAAAGACATAAAATACATTATTGGCTTTAGTTGCCTGGAGAGGGCTCAGTTATGTGTGAGGGACCATTATCTTCATTGATGTAGTCTTGCACAACTCACACCCCCCCCACCCACCCAGTGTCTCAAATCTCTGTCTGAACCAATCTGGGGAGGGGTGAGGAAAGAGTATGAATCTCCTTATAGCCTGTGTCCTTATCTAGCTGATGCCCACAGCTGCTGGCTAAACCCATCTGCCACTGGGTGTCACAGACACACACACACACACACCCTGTTACTGAGAGGTCTTGTTGACTATGTATATGGTAATTTCAACTATATTCAGTTTGAAGAATGATGAGGGTTTTTGGCATTTTGCTGGAGGTGTTTGTAAGGTGCCAGGTGTATGTACATATGTGTGTGTGTGTGTGTGTGTGTGTGAAGTACACATCAGTAAATAAAATCCTAGCTTGATCACAAAGATACTCTTTTTCTTGTTATATAACAGTTAACTGATCCTGCAAGTCTTCTGAGATGTAATGATAGAGTTAATGTAAATATTGAGCTTTATAGTTCATTTCTACTATTAAAGGGGAGGAAGACACATATGTCTATAATATTTGGCATGCTACCTAGAAGAGTGTGGCCCAAACCCACTTGTTATGGAGATTGCTTCTAGTAAGATCTTCTTGTGATGAAAGGCATTGTAACAAACTGGGAGTTTTGAATTTGAAATGATTTAAACTGAAAAAATAAGAAGTTCCTACAATAGTTTTACTTCTGCATCACTCTTGAACTATTCTCTTTTACTAAACAAAACCCTGCCAACAACATTCTAAATCAACTTGGCTCAATGTCAAATATAGCTCAGCTTTTACCTTATCTCCTTGATTAGTGAAAGAGGTGAACAAAAGACCAATGGTGAAACTTATTTTTTTTTACAGTGTAGACATCTATCTTTTCAGACTATAGGTTATTGTAAAAACAACCAGAAACTCATACTTTAAAAATGACTTAAATTATACATCAACTACCTTCTGGCATTAAAATAATAGGTACTCTAAAGATAATTTCTAGTCCAAGCATGTGGGAAATCTGCTAATGCCTTCTTTTTTATCATTCAGTTATTCAATAGATATTTAGTGTAAGCTTTGCTGCTGCTGCATCAATCACTGCTCAACTATACAAATGTAGATCTAGATGAAGTGAATTGAAGACCAGGTGATTAAGTTTTTTTTGGATAAAGCCCGAGAAAAAAAAAAAGGGAAAGATTATAAGCAAATTATTTTTAGATTAAGAAAACAGTAAAATATTAATGAGGAATGGAGATATATTTCATTTTATTTGCTGTTGAAATAACATTGGGCTTCATCATTGTCTGTGCTTTAGAAGTTTAGAATTTCCACCATTAAGAGTTGTTATCATACTGTACCCACCAAAAGATGGATCCCACCAACTCCTCCCCTCTCTTTATACTAAATCCCCCAGGTTATACTGCTGCAATTTTTAAAGGACTGTGGAAGATTAGTGAAGAAAACTATAGCTTAAGTTTCCAATCATAATATAGTTACAGGAAACTCTACTGGGACTACTATATTATCTGTCCCCAGAGTCAAAATAGCTTCAAAGAAATCTGATGATTCCTTTGCTTCTGGAAGAAAATTCCATCCTGTATTCATAATCTAATTTGGTTAAATCTTTTTGATTTGTGACTTCCTGGATTATCCTCATTATTTCAAGGGTGTAATGCCATCTCTTAATCCTAGAAGGCCAAATATTTCAAATTCATATGTCATAAAAAGGAAATGACATTCTTGATGAGAATGAATGGAATACATTTAATGGAGTGACAAAAGTTCAGAGTGGAAAACTTTGCGTAGTATTTTTATTTACATATATCTACATAGATAGATAATATCTGTACATATTATGCCTACTTTATTTAAAATATCATTTCTTCACTACTTACCATAAAAAACAAAATATCCTTTTTTTCTATTAGAAAAGGCACACTAATTTCTTACCTATTTCTGTCAGTGGGAAAATTTCCTTAATGCAAAGAAGAATTTCTTCTGGAACCCAGTTTCTTCTGAATCCCAGTATAGTTCCAATGGCTTTTGGAGTCTCAGCATTTTAATTCAAGTAGTGCAGTTTTAGGGTTTGAGTATTTCAGGGGGAAAAGGCCCCAGTTAGGGTCTACTTGTGCACAGCAGGAGTTATGCTTCAGAGCAGATGCTCTGGAGGGAGAAGGGAACAGATGTAGCTGTGGAGAAGAGGAGGCCTCTGCTCTGGGGTGTCGTTCCACATTACTGGGGCTCAGCACTGGTGATTCTGGGAGCAACACAGCATTATGGTGGATGCGGTGTTTCGGTTGTTATTAGAGAGTGCCATTGTGCCTTGATTGCAAGCACTCAAGTGTTCATAGGGGGAATCACAAATACAAAATGGAGAAAAACAATTCACAGGAGTCTAATATCTTTAAGCGGGTAAATTATCTTTTCCTTGAGAAAGCAGAAAATGTTAATGGCTAAGTCTGCCAAGACATTTTATAATAGAGGTAAATAAAGAAACAAAGGATTGCTCTTGTACCTTCATGTGTGTAATTAAAGCATGTCATTCAATACTCTGAATGAATCTAGGAATACTGACATATTTATGAGTATGTCATAAAAGGTGCAGTTTGGTTAAATTTTTGTCTTTATGCGATATTTTGCAATTAGGTAGGTTTCATTTGTGTGGTACTGTTTGATGTATTTCTATACTGTGCAAATATTCAAAGAAAATAAGTTATTTACATTTTACTGCTTGCACTTATGTATCTATATACATATATAATGCATCATTGTCTACCCTGATGCTCTCCCATCACCTTACTACCTGTGCACCTTCCTAGTCTTTTGTGCCCTCCCCCACCTCCATTTTCTCCCTCCTCCCCCTCTCTTGCTCTATGCTTTAGTTCGATTGACAGTTTTCAATTTTTCGTAAGCATTTGTTTGTTTGATTTTCCTATTTCCTTCAAATAAGTGAGATAATCCCATATTTCTCTTTTTCTTTCTGGCTTTTTTCCGATAACATGATTCCTTCTAGCTCCATCCTTGTTGCTGCATGCTTGCCTTCTTTGATTGATTAATAATATTCCATTGTGTACATATACCACATCTTTATCAGTCATTCATCAGCTTTGGGGCATTTGGGTTGTTTCCATATCTTGAAAATTGTGAACAGTGCTGCAATAAACAGCCTTCCATAGTGGCTGGACCAGTTTGCACTCCCACCAGCAGTAAAGAGTGTTCCTTTTTCTCCACACTCATTCCAACACTTGTCTTTGTTGTTGTTGTTGTTTTTTAAATACATGTGGGCCATTCTTACTGGTATAAGATGGTATCTCAGTGTGGTTCTGATCTGCATTTCCATGATCACTAGTGATATGGAGCATTCTTTCATATGCCTATCGGCCATCTGCATTTCCTCTTTGGAGAAGTGTCCCTTTTAGTTCTTCTCCCCATTTTTGGATTAGGTATTTTACTTTGTTTTTGCTAAGTTGTGTGAACTCTTTGTGAATCTTTGTTATCAAAGTCTTTATCTTATCATTTGTGTGGGGTACAAAAATTTTCTCTCAGTCAGCTGGGGTTTTTTTGTTTTGTCTGTTGTCTCTTTTGCTCTACAGAAGCTCATTAATTTCATGCAGTTCCAAGTGTTTATGTTTTTCTTCTTCTTCTCCTTTTTATTTATTTGTTTGTTTGTTTGTTTATTTATTTATTTATTTATTTATTTATTTATTTATTTATTTATTTATTTATTTATTTAGCTAGCTGTTGATGTGTCCAGAAATGGACTTGTGAAGTGTAATTCATGGAGACTTTTACCCAACTTTTTCTCTATTTATTTAATGGCTTCAGGTCTTACATCCAAATCTTTTATCCATTCTAAGTTAGTTTTTGTACATGGTGTGAGTGAGTTTTCTTGGTCACTTCTTTGCATGTTTTAGTCCAGTTTTCCCATTTATTGAAGAAGCTGTCCAAACAAATTAAGTTCTATTTCTATATATCTTCTCTCTTGCCTTTTCCATCCTACTAGAATATTTGTCCATTGACTCTAAATTTTGTTAGTCAAAATTTCTTTTGCTCTAGATAATAACATAATTATTGAATTATAAGGTTTGACTAGGAAGGAACATAAAGGTAGACTCTGAATTAAGAGGCTGTCAGAACCAGTGGAATTGAGCAGTATAAGAAAACAGGACAGTTTCCTGCTTGAGGAACTGTTTCAGTCTTCTCTGACTTAAGGTAGTTGCTTTCCCTGGGACAGCTAGAAAATTTAAGTTTACTTTCAGCACTGGACTAATTGAGGAGCATGTTGAGATAAAATTTATCTTCTTAACCCAGAACTGCTACTCCTAGCAACTCCATTGATAAATTGGGAACAGGCAGTAAATTGAAGTGTTTTCCCTGATTTTATAATGCAGTAAGTTTGATTGGTAAAATAATTTCTTAAGTACCCTGCCCTCAATCCTGCTACAAGTAGAAAATTGATTGCTAGAAACAAATATGCCATATCCCCAACATGAGGTGAAATGACAGAGTAGGATAGTCATTGGGTTGATTAAATTCTTAGGTTCATGTCATTCACTGACTATGAATAGCAAGTTATTTTTAAAAAATAAATTATTTATATATAAATTTGACATATCTGTGATCTCTGGGGTTCACCCCCTTCCTGACTGTTCCCATCCTGTCCCCCATCCAAAGTTGTGTACATCAACTTGGTTGTTGGCTTGTTTTGACTTTTTTTCATGGATCTTTGTTTATTTTCCCATATCCCATATAGTAGTGAAACCATTTGGTTTCTGTTTTTTTTTTCTTTTTGACTTGTTTCTGCTAATATGAATTCTAAGTACACCCATGTTATCATAAAATTGTCCAACTTGTCATTTTTAATTGATGAGTAATATTCTATTGTGTATATATACCACATTTTTTTTTCATCCAGTCATCTGTTTTTGGACATTTTGGTTGCTTCCATATCCTTGCAATTATAAAGAGTGCTTCAATAAACATATGAGTACAGATATCCCTTTGTACCCACATTGAAGTCTCCTTTGGGTAAATTCCCAAGAGAGCAATTGCTGGATCATATGGTAGTTCCATTTTCATTAGTTTGATGGCCCTCCCTACAGCTTTTCATAGAGGTTGGACCAGTTTACATTCCCACCAGCAGTGTGAGTGTCCCCTTCTCTCCACATCCTTGTCAGTACTTATTGTTGCCCATTTTATGGACATGGGCCATTCTTAGTGGTGTAAGGTGGTAGGTAGTTCATTGTGGTTTTATTTGCATTTCCCTGTTTGGTAGTGATGCTGAGCAATTTTTCATGTGCCTGTTGGCCATTTGTCTCTTTGGAGAAGTATCTTTTTAGTTCTTCTTCCCTTATGATTGGGCTTCTTGTTTTGTTTTTGTTTAATTGTGTGAATTCCTTGTGAATTTTCGTTATTAAACCCTTATTGTCTTGTGGAGGGAAAAAAAAAATTTCCCATTCAGTTGGGCTTCTTTTAGTTTGTCTGTCATCTCTTGTTGTACAGAAGCTGTTTAGTTTGATGTAGTACCCATCTGTTGATGTTTTCCTTCATTTTTTTGCCATCAGTAGATTTTTCCAGAAATGAGTTTCTGAATTGTATTTCCTGGAGGGTTTTTCCCAAGTTTTTTTTTCTATTATGGTTTCAGGTCTGACATTTAAATCTTTTATCCATTTTGAGATAGTTTTTGTATAAGGTATGAAGGTGTTGTCTTGGTTCATTTTTTTGTAGATATTAGTCCAATTTTCCCACACAGTTTGTTGAAGAGGTTATCTTCGTTCCAATGTAAGTTCCCCCCCTTTGTCAAAGATTAGTTGACTATTTATGTGTCGTTTTATTTCCAAGCACTCAATTCTGTACCATTGGTCTGATTGTCTGTTGTACCAGTACCATGCTGTTTTAATTATTATGACTTTGTAGTATAACTTGAGGTCTGGGATAGTTGGCACTCCATTCTCTCTTTGGCCAGGAGGATTTTTGATATTTGAGGTTTTTTGTTATTCCATATGAACTTCTGTCATTGTTTTTCTATCTTTTTTTTAAGAATGTCATTGGAATTTTTATAGGATTGCATTGAATCTGTAGATTGCTTTTGGAAGGATGGACATTTTGTGACGTTAATTCTTCTAATCCATGAGTAGGGAATGTCTTTTCATTTGCTATTTCTTCTATCTCTTTTAGCAGATTTTTAATGTTTTCTTTGTATAGATCTTTCATGTGCTTTGTAGGTTTATTCCCATGATTTAATTGCTTTTGGTTCAATGGTAAATGGGATGGCTTTTTAAATTTCTTCTTCCTCTTCTTGGTTTTTTGTGTATAGGAAAGCTACTGAATTCTGTGTGTTGATTTTGTATCCGTCTACCTTACTGAACTAGTTTATAATTTCAAGTAGCTTTTCTGTGGATTTTTTTAGGATCTTGTCATCTGCATATAATGATGAGCTTCAGTTCCTCTTTTTCCTATTTGTATTCCTTTTGTTTCTTTCTCTTGCCTTATTGCCCTAGCTAAAACTTCCAGTACAATGTTAAAGAGTAGTAGGGAGAGTGGGCATCCTTGCTTTGTTCCAAATCTTAACTGGAATGATTTTAGCTTTTCTCTGTTTATGATGATGTGTGTTGTAGTTTTGTCATAGATTGCTTTTATTATGATAAGGTATGATCCCTTAGCCCCATTTTTTCAAGGACTTTTATCGTGAATGGATGCTGGGCTTTGTCAAATGTTTTCTCTGCATCTATTGATATGATCATGTGGTTTTTGTTTTTCTCTTTGTCAACGTGGTGTATTATGTTAATTGACTTCCTGATGTTGAACCGTCCTTGTGGCCCCTGGGAAAAATCCCTCTTGGTCATGGTGAATAATTCTTTTTATGCATCATTGGATTCTATTTGCCAGGATTTTGTTTAAAATATTTTGCATCCATGTTCAGTAGGGAAATTGGTCTATGGTTTTCTTTCTTGGTGTTGTCTATATTTGGTTTTGGTATGAGTGTGATGTTTGTTTCGTAGAATGTGTTTGACAGTTTTCCTTCTTTCCCAATTTTTTTGGAAAAGCTTTAGTAGTATAGGCATTTTTTCATCTTTGAATGCCCTATAGAACTCATTAATAAAGCCATCTGGTCCTGGGCTCTTGCTTTTAGGTAGAGTTTTGATGACTGCTTCTATTTGGCTGCTAGTAATTGAATTTTTTAAATTCTCTCTATCCTCTTTGCTCAATTTTGGATAGTTGTGTCTTTCTAAGAATCTGTCCATTTCATCCAGTTTGTTGTATTTATTTCCATATAGTTGTTCATAGTAATCTCTTTTTATCCTTTGGATTTCTTTTGTGTCTGTTATAATTTCTCCTCTCTCATTTGTGATCCTATTTATTTGAATTTTCTCTCTTCTTTTTGTGAGCTTTGCAAAGGGTTTATCAATTTTATTTATTTTTTCAAAGAACCAACTTTTTGTTTTGTTGATCTTCTAGATATTCTTTATGGTTTCTAGGTTATTTATTTTTTATTTTATTTTTATTATTCCTTGTCTTCTTCTGGGTTTTGCATGTTTTTGTTGATCTTTTTTCTAATATTTTGATTTGGGAGATAAAATTATTTCTTTGGTTATTTTCTTGCTTTTTGAAATGGGCCAGTATTGCTATGAACCTTCCTCTTACATATGCTTTTTCTGCATCTCAGGCATTTTGTAATGCTGTGCCTTATTTGTCATTTGTTTCGAAGTAGGTTTTAATTTCTTCGTTAATTTATTCAATTACCCATTATTCATTTATTAACACATTGTTCAGTCTCCAATTGTTGGATGCTCTTCTTTCTTTCTTTTTATTGTTGATTTCTAGTTTGATACTTTTATAATCTGAGAAGAATGTTGGTATTATTTTAATCTTTGTGTATCTATTCAAGTTTGCCTTGTGACTAGTATGTGCTCAATTTTAGAGAATGCTACATATGCATTTGAGAAGATTTATTCTTTTCCTTGTGGGTATAGTGTGCTTAGATATCTATTAGGTCTATTTTATCTAGGTCTTCTTTTAAGGCTTTTCCGTCCTTGTGCAGCTTTTGTTTTTTTCATCTGTCTTTTGTTGAGAGTGGGGTGTTAGAGTCTCCTACTACATGTGTATTTTCATCAATATTTTTTTTCAGTTCTCTTAGTAGCTATCTTATGAATCTTGGTGCACCCTCATTTAGTGAGTATATGTTGATAACTGGTATGTCTTTTTGGTGGGTTAACCCTTGAAACATTAGGTAGTTACTATCTTTATCCATTGACACTTTTTTTTTATTTTGAAATCTGCTTTGTCTGCTATAAGAATGGCTACCCCTGCCTTTTTTGAAGCCCCATTTGCTTGTATAATTGTTTTCCATCCTTTTACCTTCAATCTGTGCTTATCTTCTGGGATCAGATGTGTTTCTTGGAGGCAGGAAAATGTTGGGTTCTGTCTTTTAATCCAGTCTGTAACTCTGTGTCTTTTGACTGATGAGTTTATCCCATTGACATTTAGAGTAGTTATTGATGTTTGAGGTTGTAATTTGGGTTCCTCGTGGTCATTTGGGGTTCTGTTTTAGTTTCTTCTTCTTCTTCTTCTTCTTCTTCTTCTTCTTCTTCTTCTTCCTCTTCTTCTTCTTCTTCTTAATTATTTGCGCTTTTTAATTCTGGGTTTTGGTCTTAGGACTTCTTGCAGAAATTCTTGGAGTGGGCATTTTATGGTAGAAATTTATGGAGTCTTTGTCTGAGATGGTTCTAATTTTTTCTTCATAAAGAAAGGGCAGTTTTGCTGGGTAGAGTATTCTTGATTGGCAATTTTTGTCTTGGAGTGTCTTGGAGTTCTCTCCTTGCTTGGAGTGTCTCTTCTGAGACTTTTGAAGTCAGTCCAATGGGTTCTCCTTTGTAGGCGACCTGTTTCCTATCTCTTGCTGATCTTTTGTTGATAATTTTTTCTTAATCTCTTTGGCTCTTGAGAGTTTTACTATTATGTGTTTCCTGTATGTATATTTTCATTTCTTTTTCAGATTGGGGAAATTATCTTCCATTATTTTATTGAAAAGCCTTTCAAATCCTGTATTTTTCTTCTTATGAGCTTCCAATTACAGCTATATTTGTTTTCTTTAGGGTATCTGACAGATCTCAGATATTTTTCTTCTGTCTTCTTACTTTGTTTTTCTCTTTTATTTTCTTTGTCCTCTTTATTTCTGTGTCCTCAAGTGTGCTAATTCATTCTTCTATTTCTTCTAATCTGATTTCCTGGCTTCTCCCTGCATTTTTGAGCTCTTCTATTGCTCCTCTTAGAAACTATCTCAGTCAGCTTCTTATTTAGGGTTTCAATCTCATTCTTTTGTTCATAAATAATATTGCTCATTTTGCTGCATTGTTTTTTATTTTTCTACTTCTCTTATCTCACTGAATATTTCTGACCTCTTGCTTTCCCTTTTTTTCTATCTTCCATTACCTCTTTTAATGCTTTTAACAAATAGATTCTGAAATCTTTGTCTAATATAGATAGTATTTCTTCCATGTCCTCCATGTTGGTTTCCTCAGGTTCTTTGTCCTTTGGCAATGAGTTATTCTTCTTAGGGCTTCTTGAGTATTTGTATTCTTCCTCCTTCCTGTGTTTTTCCTTTGAACTTACTCTATGTATTGATTCACTGCTGTTTTAGAATTAGATGGCATGGCAAAGTCGACTAAGTTGTGGTTATTTTTGCCTCTTTGCCTTTACTGCTGTGGTGGATATATCTTGTTTCCACTGGCTATTTTGAAGGACAAGTTCATTTTCAGTCAGTGGAAGTGGTGGGTATATGTGGTTTCTATTGTGTTATCTATCTTCTTTTTTTGTTCTTTCTCCTTTTTTAGATTGATGGATTTTAAATATTTTTTGGTGCTTTGAAGCGTGTGTCTTTATTTAGTGATGTGTCTAGGGTTTGTTGTATAAACCTTTTTGGTTGGAGTGTCATGACAGACTTGAGTAGTCAGTGTCCTTGGTTCCCTAGTATGCTTCCAGGTCTCTGAACTGTGAGCAGTTTTTCCCGCTGGAGTTCCCAGCATTAAACCACAGTCTTTGGTAACCTCTGTCCCAACACTGGATCCTCCTTAGTCCGCAGGTGGGTTACCTGGGCAACAGAAGTAAGCCTTGTGTGTGGCTCCTGGTCTCTTATGTGAGCAGTTTTTCCTGCTGGAATTCCCAGCATTCTGAATAGCAAGTTTTAATCTTCCTGACCTTCATAACCCAAATGTATGAAAGAATAATATAATCCTTGCCATCTACTTCTAACGTCATTAAAAAAGAGATTGAATGGTAAAAAAAACTTATATAATCATTATTTCAAGTCAAAAACATAAAACATGATATTGATATTTCCCTAAACATAGCAGGTTCTCAGTATGTACATGTTGGTTGAATAAAGTATCAGCATGTCATAAAAAACCACTCTAGATCAGTCCATTCCCCATAAAATCAAAGGGAAAGAGAAAGAACTTCTTTGGAAAACTAGTTGGAAATATCTATAAAATTGAAACATTTCACTTACCACATTGGCCCCAAAATTTACTTCAGGGTATATGCCCAGAAGATATTGATGTTTTAACCAAAATCATATACAAGTTCATAGCAGTATTATTTATTAATAATCTCAAACCAGAAAATAGGCAAACACCCCTCACCACCACCAACAAATTGGTAAATAGATGGTAGTGAATGAACTGCAAATACACAATCACAAATTAACGGAAAGATGTCATACACTAAAGAGTGCTTTAGAATTTGTTTGTATGACTTTTTAAGCTAGGTAAAATTAATCAGTGATGAAAGGAGTCATAAAGATGATCTTGGAGGCTTCCAAGATCTAGTGATTTCAAATTGTTGACAATATTCTGTGCTTGATTATGTTGTATTTATTTTATTGTAATCCATCAGACTATACACTAATGACTGGGGCATTTTTCCATATCTTATATTTATATGAATATTAAACAATATGGATTTTATGAAATTTGATTTTAGCCATTCTAGTTTCCCTGAATTCACTGATTTCTACAGAAGGCATCTTGAATCCTCATACTAAACTCATATTTACTGTCTTTAGCAATAACAGAGATAAGTCAAGCAAATTTGCAGTTTTATTTACATTGCATTGCTCACACATATTTAGCTTGTAAAAAAGAGGATCTGCAAGAAAAATATGTCAAACATTTGGCTTTTGCTAATCACTTAGAAAGACATTTTCGAACAAAAAAATTCTTTATTCCTCTTGTCATGCTACACATTAAAAATGCATCGTTTTTATACATAGAGCTTAATTACAAAAATTAAAGTTGCAAGGTCAGAATGGAAAGGAAGATGCTGAGAACAGAGAAAGTGCTGAGAATAGTATCTATGCTCATTTTATATCGTTTTCCACTAAATTTAAAGTTCGTATCAAAAAGTATTACATGTACTAGAAGTTTTTAATTTTGAAATCTGCTTTGTCTGCTATAAGAATGGCTACCTCTGCCTTATTTGGGGGGCCATTTGCTTGTAGAATTGTTTTCTATCCATTTATCTTCAATTTATGCTTATCTTTAGGTATCAGATGTGTTTCTTGGAGGTAGCAGTGTGTTGGGTTCTGTTTTAATCCAGTCTGCAATTCTGTGTCTTTTGATTGATGAGTCTAGCCCATTGTCATTTAGAGTAATTATTGATGTTGAGGTTTTAATATTGGATTCCTGCCTGATAGTCATTTGGGGTTCTGCTTTGGCTTCTTTTTTTTATTTGTTCTTTTTATTCTTCTGAGAGTTTCAGTCTCAGGGCTACTTGCAAGAGTTTTTGGAGTGGGGGTTTGGTAATTTCTGGAGGCTTCACCAGTCTAAAAAGGTTCTAATTTCTTTCATTAAGGAAGGAGAATTTTTCTGGGTAGAATATTCTTGGCTGGCTTGGAGTTTTTTGAAGATGTCACCCCAGTCTCTCCTTGCTTGGAGTGTCTCTTCTGAGAAATCTGAGGTCAGTCTAATGGGTTTTCCTTTATAGGTTATATGCGTCTTCTCTTAATTTTTTCTTTATCTCTGGGTATTGAGTGTTTTACTATGATGTGTCTTGCTGTTTTCTTTCTTTCTTTCTTTCTTTCTTTCTTTCTTTCTTTCTTTCTTTCTTTCTTTCTTTCTTTCTTTCTTTCTTTCTTTCTTTCTTTCTTTCTTTCTTTCTTTCTTTCTTTCTTTCTTTCTTTCTTTCTTTCTTTCTTTCTTTCTTTCTTTCTTTCTTTCTTTCTTTAAAATACTTTGGTGTCCTTTTTGTTTCCTGTGTGTCTATTTTCATTTCTTTCTTCAGATTTGGGAAATTCTCCATTATTTCATTGAAAACCCTTTCAGTTCCTATGTCTTTCTCTTTTCTTTCTGGGATTCCAATTGCTCTTATTTTTGTTTATTTAGGGTATCTGACAGATCTGATTTTTTTCTTCTGCCTTCTTACTTTGTTTTTCTCTTTTTCTTTTTTTTGTATTCTCTACTTCTGTATCCTCTAGTGTGCTGATTCTTTCTTCTAATCTGCTTTCATGATTTTCCTCTGCATTTTTGAGCTCTTTTATTGCTCCTCTTATGAACTGTATCACCTTCTGCTTCCGATTTAGGGTTTTGATCTCATTTTTCTGTTTGTCAATGATATTGCTCATTTTGCTGGATTATTTTCTTTATTTTTCTACTTCTCTTAGCTCATTGAAAGCTTCTAGCCTCTTATTTTCCTTTATTTTTCCATCTTCCCTTGACTCTTTGAATGCACTTATCATGTGATTCTGAATTCTTTGTATGACATATTGAGCACTTCTTCCATGTCATCCTTGTTGGTTTCTGGAGATTGTTTATCCTTTGGTGATGAGTTATTTTTCTTAGGGCTTGCTTGAGTATTTGGATTCTTCCTCCTACCTATGTTTTCCCTTTGAGTTTGCTTTACTTATTGACTAACTACTGCTCTAGTATTGGATGGCATGTTGAATTCTACAAAGTTTTGGATAATTATGCCTTTGTGCTTTTGCTTCTGTGGTGGTTATATGTTTCCACTGACTATTTGGGGGGACAAGTTCTTTTTCAGTCAGTGGATGTGGTTTCTATTGTAATGTCTGTCTTCTTTTTCCATTCTCTTTTATTAGACTGATGGGTCTTAAATGCTTTTCAGTGCCCTTGAGCAGTTGATTATATTTAATGGTGTTTCTAGGGCTTGTCATATAAACCTTTTTGATTGGGATGTCTTGACATTCTTGGGTACTGTGTGTCCTTGGTTCCCTAGTCTGTGCCAGTGACCTGCAGTGATACTGGTGCTTCTGGGCTGCTGGAGTCAGTGTTCTCCCAGCCTCGAAAGCTGGAGGTCGTTGGGCTGGTAAGACACAGTCCTTGGCTCAGCTTAAAAAAATGGAGTCCATTCATATGCAAAGCATATAGCCCCTCCCTATTCTGCAGTTTCATTACCTTGACAATTGATGTTAGCCCTGTAAGAGATTTCGAGCCCTTACTTTGGAGCTTCTGGGCTGCTGGAGTCAGTGTCGTCCCAGCCTCCTGACCAGTTATCTTACCCAATACCATTCAGTCCAACAGTCCCAAAATGCATGTCCAAGATGGTACCCTTTGACCCCCCTCTAAAACTGAGGAAGTCACTTTGCAATATCCAGTCTTTCTCTTTGCTTTTTCCTTCAATGTTGTGAGCTGCTCAGTTTCTCCGAACTTCTCCAACAATGATGCAAAATCAACTTTCCAAACCCCTGGTTTTCTCCAGGCACCAGTTTTTGAGCATTCCATGCTACCTTGCTCTGGCATCACCTGCTTCCTTTTCCAGGCCTATCTTCAGCAGTGTCTAGCCATATTCAGCAGGCCTGCTCTCAGTAGCCCCTGGTCAACCCTGGCCTGTTTGGCATCTAACTATACACTGGTTACTTCTCTACTAGACCTCCCATCATGGTTCCTCACCACCACCAGCTCACTTTTCTGGGAGGCTTCTGCCCAGCACAGTCACTCTGCTTCCTTTTTATATGCCCATCATTCTCGTGTCTCTCACACCTCTCTTGAGGTGGCTCCTGTCCTCCTCTTTTTGTGTACCCTTCTCCCACTTCTCATTTCTTCTTGTGGGCCTTTCTCTCAGACTCTGCCCACCAGGACATTATGGTGGCCAATGCAATTTTCAACTACATCTTAAAAGAGACCCTGGTTGTCTACCCAGCCAAGTCACCCTGTATCATTATGTGTTTTCATATAGTCAGTCATTTCAGCATTTTTTTCAGTAAGTACTCAGGGCCAACCTAATTGTTCAAGAATGAGAAGATAAAGATATGTTACATAATGAAATATTACTCAACTATAAAAATGAGATGAAATCTTTCTCACTAACACAAATGGATCTGAAAGGGATTGTGCTAAACAAAATTAATTAGTAGGAGAGAAATAAATATGGGATGATTTCTTTCATATAGAATACAGCAAAGGAGCATGGAGAACTAAAACAAAGACAGTTCTTGAATTGTTGATGCAAGATAGTGACACAGTCAAAAATTGCATTGGTGCCAAAATACCCTATGTGTGGAGTCTGAAAGAACCATAAACAAAAATGGTAGCCAGAAGAGAGGGCATTTAAAAAGGGAGGAACGAGGAAATAAGACAGAAAAAAGGGAAAGAAAGGAAAGTGATAAGAATGTCATATTGAGAGAACAGACCCGCATGACCTGGCCAGTGTAAGCCCCCTGGAAGAGAGAACTGTCAATGGCAAGGAGCCATGGAGGTCAGCCAGTGTGGAGAGTGTGGCACCATAGCAAGGTGGCATAGTGAGCTGGTGCCTGGAAATGGCCAGGGATTTGGAAAGCTGATTTGTGCATCGGCAGCTGCAGAAGAAGTATGAAGAGATTTGGAGAAGCAGAGCAGCACACAATGCTGGTGAGAGAAGAAGCAAAGAGAAGATGCTGGAGAAGGACATTTCAGAGTGCCTGCCTCAGTTTTAGAGAGGCAAAGGGCACCATCTTGGACATGTGTTTGGGAACTTTGGAACTGAAATTGGTGACTGGGGTGAATGATTGTCCACTTATGGCAGTAAGGAATTTTCATATTCTTGGTTAATTTCCCTGTAAATAAAATCCTGCCACTGAACTGCATTTTTCTGGCAAATTCTACATGCTGGTAATAGAAATTTGCATGACAAAAAGGCATTTTAAGAGGTTTTTTGCCCTATAGCTTATTGGTTGTGACTTCTGCCCCTTTCAACTCAATTTCAGTGTGACTGCAGAACTGAGATCAGAGGAGGGGTGTGGAGAGCAGGGTATAAAGATGAAGATGAACCCAACGGACTATAATGGATGACTATAGATATTTAGGTAGTGGGTGTGGTAGAGTCACATAAATTTGAAGATTTATGAACCTTTATCACTAGAATACGATAGTACTGTAATTATGTCACCTCAGTAAAAACAAGTCAGTACAAAAAAATAAATCAATAAAAAACATTTTTCACTAGCAGTGTATGCCATGCTACTTGATTAAGAGTTGATCTTGTTAGGCCAGACATGGTGTCACATGCCTGTAGGTGGCAGCCTAGGAAGCCATCCCGGGACCAGGGATGGTGGTTTGAGTCCCACCAGGGGCATGTAGTGAGACCTAGTCCCCCCAAAAAAACAGCTGAGTGTGAAGCTGAGAATGGGGATTGCTTGAGTCTGTGGTTTCCCGGGCAACGAGAACCTGTGCTTCCACAGGCAAAAATAGTGAGAAGCAATCTCAAAAAAAAAAAAAAAAAAAAAAAAAAAAAAAAAAAAAGAGAGCGAGAGAGAGTTGATTATGCTAAAGTATAACTTCCTATTGATTATTCTCCTTACCTCAAGAAGCTTTATCTCCTTAGACATATTGGAAGTGTGATTTCTATACTGTATTTTTGATATGTTGGACAATGTAGCTCCCAATAAAATTTGTTCAGACAATGACTAAGCAAACAAATGAAACTTTCAAATTCTAATATAGAGCAAAAGCTCTCTTACTGAACTTGACAACAATCCAACAGAGACAAAAATAAGAATACTAATTGAACATTTACATTTCCTTAAATAAGTTTTGAGAAAAAGTTAAAATATTGCAACGAATATAAGAACATTGTTTCAAATAATGCACTTAATATGTGTTTAATTCTAGAGGGCACTGTATTTCCTAGAAGGATCCTCTATTTCAGATGTAAACATATGCATGACTTTTAACTTTGTTACTAAGGGGGGAAATTTTTACTCTCAAAAAACTGGCAATAAAAATCCAAATCTCCTTACTGCATGTGGTTAGGCCAATTTCTATACTCACTTCCCACAAAAGTTGCTAGTGGTGGGAAAGTATTGATATTATCTTCCAAGAGACTCAACACAGTATAACTTCAGTGAGTTTGTATACAGATGTCATGCTTTTAAGGTGGACTACCTCACTTTGCAAACGTGTCGAAGCATCAAAATTCATAATCTAACTCCATAAATTTTAAATCTCTACCCGTAAACATTAGGCCCATCTTGACGTCAGCTTTGAATTAATTTTGTGTTCCTGTTGCAGTAATAGCATCTAAAATCTTCAAAATTTTTAATTTGAGTTCAACTATATAGTATTAAAGTTTTATTTACATCATATTCCTTTGTATTGGAGCATAATTTCACTGTCATATTGACTCAACGTGTACTCATCTTTGCATTTCCAGTGCATTGCTTTCTGTGAAGCCTACTTGCTCTTTACTTGCTAAGTTATTTAATTAATAAGTGATTGAAGTACATGTAAATACCTTAAGTGTTCATTTTCTTTGGAAAAGTGGTCAATCAGCTCAGAGAAAAACTAATGAGGAATAATCAGAAAAGTCAGGGTATAAAAAGTGGACCAAAAAAAATGAAGAATCATAGTTATTTTGAAATTTGTTTAAGACCTTACTTCTCTAATGAGATTTTAAAAAAGTCATCATTATAATGCCAATTTTTAGTTAAATTTTATTATTTTACCTACCTTGTCATATTGACATTTTTCTTATTTTCTTATATTAAGCTTCTTTAACACTTCACAAAATACACATAATAAAAATTCTGCCCCAAATGAGGGAGGATCTCATTGAAAATATAAAGTGGAAATGCCATCTAATGCAAATTTCTGCTAGCAAACTTCATTCTATGACACCTCCAGCTTTACAAATTTATATCATAGCACAGATATATAATTATTTTTTATAATAGTGCTACATTTCCTCCAAGTAGAAACCCTGTGTTTTATTGCTAGAAAAATTTTTGAACAAGTTTTCTTTGTGCTTTTACTGTTTCATTTGCAAAAAGGCATTCAATCTACCCAGCACATACATCGTTTTCTCAGAGTACCATGGCCTGCATTTCCTCCCCCACATTTGTCAAACTTAGTATGAATTGTAGAATTATCCTTGCTAGGAAAATGGATTATAAAGATTAAAGGAAGAAGCATTAAGTTTTTTCCCCAACCAGATCCAAATGTGCCTTTATGCCTACAATATCCCATAGACACTGGGACAATTCTGCCAATTGTTCTGGACTCTTAGAGTGCTTAATATTTCCTCTCATTCTGTTACTAGCCACCACCCCAAAAGAAAGAAACTCATGGAAGCCAAAAATAGAGAAGCAGAGCCTTCACTGAGGCTATAGATAAGCTCTAGGAACTGATAGCTCTCTGTTGCCTATGAATTCCTACTAAAAACATAAACAGATAGATAAATTAAATCTAAAAGGACATAAAAATAAGTTTGAATATGTATTTCATTATGTTCTTCTGACATAAGTGAGATATCCAGGTTTATTGACCACAATGTTTTGGGATCATGGATAAGCTGATAGTGGACACATTATGGTGTACCTCAATGTTACTGCAATTTAGAATAAATAAATTTAGAAAAGTATTATGACAGAATGTATGAGTTAACCTTTTAAAGACTGTTTATAGAAATGAGATTTTTTTATTTATGAAATTTTATATTAGAACCTTCTAATGAAGCTACTTATCTAAGTGATTACATTTCTTAATTATTGTTCTTATTGACAGGTCAGTAAACTGAGACTGAGTTATTCATCCATTTTTTTAAGTCTAACAACAGAAGTTTTATGGATGCAGTTGAATGAAATGGTTCAATAATACTATGAGAATAGTATCTGGTGTCTAAACTGGTTTATTTATAACATTTTGAAGTAAACAGCCTCAAAAAAAGGGTACATGGTAAATCTATGATAAAATTAGTATGGGGACACCCAAATGTATTTGTTGCTTACATGGGAATAAACCTTGAAAGCATGCAGCAGCAGGAAAACAAGAGTGGTGAGAAAGAATTTAGGATGTCCTATCCCACACCATTTAACTGAGAAAAGGTAAAAAAGATTATAAAATAAATTATCTGAGCAGGGGGAGGTTGGAAGTAGGAAGAACTAAATAATAGAATTGTTCATATAATTTGGAAAGGGTCCTAATAATTATCTGAGTCATTTTTGCCCATTATGTACTGCTTGATTAAAATGTCTAGTCCTTAAGAGACAAACAAAATTTTTAAATTTTTATGTGAGAGGCAGAAATGTGGGTGCATTCATTAGGGTATATCATGGGCTATATGTTACTTCTCTTTAGTTATTTTTCTTGCTACTACTTCACAATTTCTATGAGTCAGGGATCTGGACATATTTAGCTAGATACAGCTGGCTTGTTCTCACAACATTGCAATCGATTAGTCAGTCATTTCAAGCCTCACTTGGGGAAGAATCTGTTTCTAATTTCACTTCTACAGTGGTGGGCAGGACTTAGTTCTTGCAGGCCGTTGGACTGAGCACCTCAGATATTTGCAGGCACTGACTAGAACTGCATTTGTTTCTTTGCCATATAGTTTCTTTTTACCATAGCTCAAACATAATGGCCAGCTTAGTGGGAAACATGCCAGACATGGAATCTTCTAGATTTGGACTTATTAATGAACTGTTAAGGCAAGGTGATTTAAGGAATAAGTCCATGACTTTTAGATGTGGGTCTCTCATCCTAAATTATAGAGATTACGCTAAAATAGTGGAAGAAAATAACTAAACTGTGATGTAAATAAGATCTTTGGAATGTTTCGAGACTGCTTCTTCTGGTTGTTAAAATCACTGTAATTACTGGCAGGAGTTGGAGTTTCTAAGAATGACTGTGAAAATCAAAAAGAAGGGTTTAAAAATTCAAGTGTAACAAAATATCATGGGAAGTAAGGAGAATTTCTGATCTCACTCAGGTTTTATAACAAGTGGAGAATGACAGAGTAAGGGCCCTCTATATGGGAGGACATCAAGAGAAATTATGACCTCTATGGGTCCAAGCTATTTCAGCTAAGGAAGTGGAAGGCTAAATTCATAAAGTTTTAAAGTTATGGAAAGAGAGGATAAACTTATATGGATTCAAATTATAAGCTACAGAATTGCCCAAATTAATGACAAATTTGATTTTTTAATTTCAGCGCTCCTTCTAACATGTTTTGGTAACTTTAATTTTGCAGTCAATTTTTTTTTTTTTATTTGTGACATTTATTTATTAAATTATTTGATAACTTTCTTTTTTTTTTTTTTTTTTT